>CAUYLG010007591.1:0-42153 GCA_963573385.1 Cacajao melanocephalus
TATATCTGGCATTTCTTCCCATGCTATCTCTCCCTACCTCCCCACCTCCCACTGTCCCTCCCCTATTTCCACCCCAACAGACCCCTGTGTGTAGTGCATTTTTCACTTTAAAATATTTTTCAATAACAATTGTTACAATCATCAAATTGATTTTTGAATGAAAATGGGTTTGATATTTTTTACTATTCATTTTTCTTTACGTCGATATCATTCACATCTTTCAAAAGGCAAACTTACAAGATACAATCCAAATCACAGAAGAGTTCTTTCTTATTTTCTTACCTACTATCTAAAATCATTCTCAATAAATGCTCTGATGGATGTATGTCTATTCTTGAAGCCTATCTTGGTCATTGGACACTTAGACCATTCCTTACATCATCTCTTTCAGAAATGCTTTCACATCAATTCACCCGTATTTATCCCATTGTCCTTCAGAGATAAGGAAATAAGAGACATTCCTCCATAGAACAGGCTTAACCACTTTGGTTCCTGAGATCTTTGCTTGATCAAACTTCTACAAGAGTGCTGGCATGCTGGAGTCAGGCTTGCCAGAGTCTATCGTGTATACCTGTCCCCAACTCTGTTTCCAGCAACCTCAGGTTGATGGCTTGAAATTGACCAGTGCGGGAATATTTACATCATGAAAGCTGGCAAATGCTACTAATTTGGTTATTCCAGCCCTGCCTCAGCGTCGCCAAAGAGTCAGTTGTTAAACATTTATCAGCACATGATTTGACAGTAAACATACCAGTAATTTGTTATTTATTATTTACTTCTTTGAGTTGCCAGCAAATTGTTCATATCTATATGTTTTACTTCCTAGCAAGATTGTTGGGCATTTGAGAGCAGGATCCTTTCCTTATATTTGGATTTCTCAGCATGCCTCAGATAGTGTTATAGAGCATTGAATATGGGGTTAATGCATATCAACTTTCCAACACACTGTCAAACTTTAACGAGGAATGGGGATTTCTTTTTCTC
Organism: Cacajao melanocephalus; assembly: GCA_963573385.1. NCBI lineage: Eukaryota > Metazoa > Chordata > Mammalia > Primates > Pitheciidae > Cacajao > Cacajao melanocephalus. The sequence goes on from CAUYLG010007591.1 coordinate 985, forward strand.
AGTAGCACTAGATTGAACTTGCCATATGTCTCCAGGAAACATGACTTCTTAAACAAACAGAATAATCACCAGTTAGCTCTTTAAATATGCATAAATAGATGAACCAAACAATTAAACTATAAGCCAGGTAAACAATACCAGGAACTCAAAATAAATACTGCCTCAATTCAAATTCTACTCAAATATTGTATCATGCCAAGGCCCAAATAATAGAGTAGACACGGATCATAGAGTTGAATAATAAAGAAGCTACTCTTAATTATCAGTGTTACAGAGAGGTCAATCATAAGTATTAGGCTAGAAGAGATGCTTGAAATTAACTCCTTCCTTTCTTTGAGATTATAGAGGCCCAGAGTGGAGATGTACAGAATTGAGACTAATTCTCTTACTTTTGCCTCCTAACTGAAATTTCTGTCAGTAATTCTACTTTAACCCTGTGTGTAATCATTTACTTTTTCACTTGTACATATGAGGGGAATATTTTCTGTGGTCTGTCAAACTTAATGGAAACTTTTTTTTCCATTGCATTTTAGTGACACTGTCTTAATGATGTCATTGTCTGGCAGAACCTAAGGCATGATTTTTCCTAAATGGGAAGTAAATCATGCCACTGTTATTTATGACTACCTTTTTCAAGAGAAGGGTCACACTCTGTCACCCAGGATGAACAGTTGAACTACAATGGCATAATCATAGCTCACTGCAGCCTTGAACTCCTAGGCTCAAGCCATCTTCCCACCTCAGCCTCCCACGTTGCTGAGATCACAGAAATGAGCCATTGCACCTGGCTCCATGCCAATGTTATTTAGAGTCAAGCACATTAGTTGGGAATTTTGAGTCTTGAGTTTTAGACTCTGCCACTTACTCTGAGTATGAACACATGCTCATATATACATGGACACCAGTTCTGTTTATCTTTGGGAGTTATTATGAGGATCAATCATAATAGTAAATATAAATTTGCTTTGAAAAGCAAAAATATATGATTAATATTAGAAAGAAATTTATCAGACTTTGTAAAGGAAAGCAAGGACCTAACAGTATTTATATTTTATTTTCTTATCTGTCTGCTTTTAAACCCAATCTGCAGTAAGGAAATAAGCTGATTAAAATAATTGTATGAAGAGTATATATACCATGTCTCATGTCATAATGAGAAAGAGATACGGTCATTCATTTTAATTTGCTTGACCTCTAGCTAGGGAGGCAAAACCGATGATGCAATAACAAGAAACATATAATTAAATAATAAAATGTACAACAGAGATTATAAGAACTTTAGGAGTTTAAAGAAAGAGGAGGTGAATGAATACAGCAACAGAGATGGGGGCAAGTCTCCAAGGATTAGGAGGGATGTGACTGGGATCTTCAAGATGGTGCACATTTTTGACATGTGAGGGAAAGGCCTTTCAAAAGAAAGAAGCACAAATTCTGACCTTCTCAGCTGGGTTCCTTCTCAAGAGACTTCAATTTAAAAACAAACTGTTTTGGAAAAGTTTACACTTGCTTTTGTGAAGTCACTTGGGCTTACCCTAAATGAGCATCGGAGCCATATGCGGCATATGCCTTTTTCAACATGTCTTGACTCCCAGCTGTGTCAGAGGGAAATAAATAGTGGAAGAGGTAGTCTTCACTTTTAGTTAATTCCTTGGCTAAAATGATGACATTGGAAACTCGGTAAGACAATCTTCCCTTATCCTGAAATTGCAGAGGCCGCCAAAGCAAACCAAAATAGAAAAAACAAAGGGCACATCAACATAATGTACATATTGTGGAGATTCTTGAAGGTCAGAGCATGATCTTTTACTTTTTAGTGACATATAATGCCAATATTTGTCAGATCTTACTGAAGACTAAACTCAGGAGAAAAAAATTGCATTGCATGACATTTGTTTTCTGTCCTATAGCATTAAATATCCTATTGTTATAAACAACCAGCTTTGATAATTAAATAGTTGGGATTATTATTTTTTTCATAAAGCACTGTCCAGAACATATTTATAAAGAATTACAAGGAGTCAGTCCAACATTCAGAACTACAATGAGTTTTCTTTCAAACACTACCATTAAAGAATTAGACAAACATCTAATTTACAATGATTATTTTTCCTCCTTTTAATATCACATGGGATGTGATCTGAAAAGAGGCCCTGTTGTCTCTGAAAACATGTGTTCTTTAGCTCTCACAAATATTAAAGTTGCAAAATTCTCAGTTGTACTGGACACTTGTTCCTCAGTCAGAACAGAGTGTGCCATGATGATTTGTAAGGAGATGGTGCTAAACTTGAAGCCAATATGGAGAATTTGTTAGCCAAATACCCATTTTCTATTTATTTTTATTATTATTTTACTTGAGATAGGGTCTCACTCTGTCACCCAGACTGGAGTGCAACGGTGCAACCTCAGCTTACTGCAACCTCAGCCGCCCGAGTTCAAACGGTTCTCATATCTCAGGCTACCATGTAGCTGGGATTACAGGTGTACACCACCATGCCCAGCTAAGTTTTGTTATTTTTAGTAGAGGCGGGGTTTTGCCATGTTGGCAAGTGTTCCACCTGCCTCAGTCTCCCAAAGTGCTGGGATTACAGGCATGAGCCACCGCACTCAGACCCAAATATCCATATTCTGAAACCAAGTATTGACTTGGGTTTGTTTGTGGCTGGTGTCTCTATTCAAAGAAATCCAAACATATGGATGGAATTGGATCAGGTATCGATAGGCAGTAAGCCTATTCAGTCAGGAACCTTGGCTTTGCGTGTCCATCCATTTGATCGCATGACTTTGCTATACAATTTAAATGCTGGGGATAAGGTCACACTAGCTGGAGGAAGCTGACAAAATTTGGGCGTAGAAAATAAAAAATATGGTCAATAGCTGTGGGAACATCCAGACTTATACCAGTGGATGAAGACAGGCTTCCTAATCTCCCTTCTGTGCAGCTTCTGGTCCTTGGTGACTCCATCTGACCACTACTAGGAAACTAAGTATCACTGGCAGACCACCACCAGGAGTGGAGTGAGTGTTGTTAACCCAGCCAAGCAAGCTGTATTCACACAGCACCAACTGTGCTGATGATGTGGTGAAGGCGATGAGGCTGACAGGCACACAACACAAACACACAATATTGCAGATTACTCCCTGAACATAAAAGCATAATGTTCCCTGAACTCAAAGAAAAATAGGACATTGGCCTAAATATTTTCAGACTGAGGATACCAAATTAGCCAAAATAAACATTCTGGGAAGATGTTTTCAGCTTTTTCTTTGATGTTTCCATCTACAACTGAGAATTTTACAACTTTAATATTCGTGAGAGCTAAAGAACACATCTTTTCAGAGTCAACAGAGCCCCTTTGATGTTTTCCATGTTTGCTGCTTCTCCCTGAGACTCTCTGCATATCCCAGTTTGGAAAAACCTTGCCAGAGTTTGTTTGGAAAAACCATGCCTTACCCATCTAATTGTATTTTGGTGTAAAGTGTAAGATGTCAACCTAACTTTGTATTTCTTCTGTATGTTCAGCCTCCTTTCACAGAGCCTGAATTTCAATCAGCTGCTATCAGTTGGCAATGATAAAATTATCTCTGTATGGGCAAATGTGTGCCCTTTATCATAAAAGAAAGCTTCAGCTTCATGTTCCAGGTGAGTTAGACAGACAATGTATGAATGCGAATATCTCTTTCACATATTTTGCTTAAGATTTGTCTTAGGACTTTTGTGTGGCCCGTATGGTTTTCCAAAGGCAGAAGGGCCTCTTTTTGATGAGAGGCAGTTTTCAGTAGGTCTTAAAGTGATCCTAGCAAAGGAGAGAGAAGAGTAAGACAAATTAAAAGAGGTCTTCAGTTGCTTATTGGCTTTTGGCTAAGATCAAGTGCAGAGCATGTCTTCAAGGAGAAAATAAACCACAAAGAAAAGGATGTTTTATTTCTTACCTAGTCCTAGAAAAAAATTCCATAAACTCTATTGGACTAATTCTGTAAACTTGACCAATATCAGGGTTCTTCCTACCACAGAGGGTAGCTGGTGAGCACGGGCATGGTACTTCCTAGAAGAATGTGTGATGAAGAAGCTTTCAGCCCATAAAACAGTTAAAAATTATTCCAGTAGACATTATGGTCTTGGCCATAATTTAAGAACCAGTTTGAAATAATTTTATGTAGAACTTAGAGTCTAATTCCTCAGCACAATTCTTCTTCTCTCCTGAGTGTGGGCTGCTGGAGTGTCAGTTCCAAATTCTTATGCATGAGTAATCTCACCGTATTCAGTAATATATTCCTCTTATGAGAAAGTAATCAACTACAATATAACTGATGATTTTCTTGATTCAGTAATCAGTAATTTGTGATCAATTTTACCTGATGGTGACAGCTTGGTGTGTAAGTTAGTGCTAATGTATATTACTGCATTTCATTTCTGTGGAGGCTGTCAGCGGAGCAAAGGAGGGAAACTAGGGATGGAGAACTCCTCCCCCTCCATCCGTAAGTGGCACACCACTGGCTTCCTGGTGTTATTAAAGGAAAATTGGAAAAGTTTCCAGAAGATTAAGCAGAAAGCTTACAACTTGCACAAGACTCTCAATTTTCCAGTGGCTCTGACAGAAGGATAAATCTTTGGCTGTTTTAACTAAAATGTAAGCAAACCCAGTGTCTAACTACACTAAACAAAATTTATTATGATTCGGACGTGGCAGTGGTGTTTACATCTAGGTTGACAAAACTGCCAATGTGTGAGACCCTTAGTTAAGAAAAATGTAGCACGCTGTTTCTTATCCATCAGACAAAGGAAAGAGGGATTTTTTCAGCTGTGGACACACAAAGTGACTTTGAACAGTACACTTGGATTATGTGTGTACATGTAACCTAACCCAGCTTTAAACATAAGCAAAATAAATATCTGACTATATAATATGATTTGCATGAAACTCTGTCCTAAAATAAATTCTCAAACAACATACAGCTAATGTATTATGTCCCCCTTTTTTTCTATTATTGGGCTGGAAATTATTATCAGGGTGGGGTTTATTAAGCAATTATTACCCATAACGCCTGGCCTGTAAATACTTACTCATACACTCTTCTGTCACAGGAAGAAGAACCTTGAAGAGACAGGTCAAATAAGAGGTTTAACATAATGGTTAAAGAAAAAAGGCAGCCAGACTACCAGGCTGTTTGGACCATGCTTCTGTATACTGAAAAGGCCTCTGTAAACTCAGGGAGATCAGGGAATAAAGGAGTTAATGTTGATTGGAAGGCCTTTTATTTATTTCACATTTTGACTGACGAAGTACTATTTAATTCAAAAATTTGTCAGGCATACCAAAGAAGCAACATTTAAGCCTGGGGTTCAAGGATGCTCATTGCACATGGCTCTTGTGCCATTGTGGTACAGAACTTCTGGCCATGTAGCCATTTGTATTGTAGAACAATGTCTAGGGGATCAAGGAGTGTAATTGGAGAATCTGAGAGTTCTTCAATGTGGTTCAAATGTGAAGATTTCACGGGCAATGTAAAGCTCTTATTCTCTCCGGTAAAACCTCAAGTTTTTGCTGGTGATGGATGAGATCTTTTCACAAGGAAAGTTTAATTTTATAATTAGAAAAATGTTAAAAATCCCATTTGAGAGCTTCATTATAATCACTTAAAGTCATAATTATGTATATTTTTCTAATATAAGAAACTTCCCTAAGAAGCGTTGGAGGGAAGAGACTTAAAAATTTGGAAAGAGGAAAAACATTTTTAAAAAGGTAGGCAGAAAATATAAAATGAAAGTATTTCATTTTTCTCAGCAGCCCTTATACTGGTACTGAAAGCAAGTGGTGTTTCATGTTTCCAAACTCATCTTTGGGTTGGAACCCAAATTCCCATGGGCAAAAAAATTGATTCTGAATGGAACTTTCTCTAGTCTTGGCTCCAAGCTTTCCGTCACAAGAAAGTTTCTAACCTTGGTTTAGAAAGATCATGTTTATAAACAATCAGAGGAAGTTCTACCATATGAAATGGAGAATATATTGTTATACCAAAGAGAAAATAATAAGGTACAAAACTTGTGCAATGCAGGCAGCGTACTTCCAAACACATTTTATAGTTCTTAGAATTTAATCACAGATTAGGACTAAGCTTTCCTTTCACTTGACTTTTTCTTGCTGGCTACTTCAATATTTACATTATCATAATTTTACTTGCACACTTCCTAAATTACCATAACTGTATATACCAGTGTTGTGTAATGCAGAACATATACATATTTGCCCTAAAAACCAATAACTGCTCAGTCAAAGCATAATTTCACTAGAATTTGTTTATTAGATATATGTATGAAATATTCTATTTTTGTTAGTAATCTATTTATTTCATCTTACTCTAGATTGCTTTTCCTAAAATGTGTCTTATTTTATGTATATATACATTATTTCCTCTATTTTTGCTATCAAGTCATTAACTTTAACAAAGTATTTGTCTAAACAACCATTGTGTGCTATAATTTGATGCATTTTTGTGTTAACTTATACTTAATATTTTTCTTTTCATTTTTGTATAACTTTCTATTTTGGTTTCTCTTTCTATGTAGGTCTCCAATTCACATCATTTACTTATCTTCCCAATTCACATCATTTACTTATCTTCCTAGGCTATAGACTCACTCTTCCGACGGATGCAATTTCCAATATTTTTATGTACTAATTTTTCTAGAGTTGTGATTTCGCTTTATTACTAAAACTCACCTACTTCAGTATCTTAAAAAACTAATGATTTCAGCCTACTCCCTTTAACTCCTATCTTTATCTCCCTTTCAATATCAAAGATCATTTTTCTTCCCTTAGATTCACTATTTATGGAGCTAACTTATTGACAATTTAGTTAACTTAAATTTTCTGAAATCTTAGACCTCATGTTAAAAATGAAGTAGATCATTTACCAGGTTGACCTGCTTGCACTAATCCACATTGTTTATTTCTTTTAACTGCCTACCTAGAATATTTGTACCTATCTGTAGCCTTGGCTCCAACCTGCAAGATTTAAAATTAACGATGGCTTAAACACATGTGTCAAACTGCCTCAACTCTGTTACCATTGAGAGTAAAACACATATTTTATTTGATAATAGCTTTTCTGTAAAATACATAAACATACACACACAATGCATATCTTTAGAATATACACACACTACACATACCCATATTCACACAGAAGAGGCTATATTTTTTACACAAATAGCTTTTTCCTCATTATCCCAATCAAAATGTCAGCCTTCTCCACATTCTGATTCTTAATATTTTTCTGAAGCACTTCTGGCCAATTGCAGTTCTACTATCAATATGACAAGCTAATTTCCAAAACTCAAACTTAAAATCTTAATCTTATTATAATCTTTTACGACATATCAAATGATTTAATGCGAATTTACTATTTACCATATTTAAATGTTCACTTTCAATTTTCTGTAATTAAAATAATACTACTTGAAGTTAAATAGCTACTCTTAAATATCACCTGAAAGTTTTCGATTGATAGATGGTTGATTCCTCAGGGAGAGTTCTTTAAACTACTTTGTCAGTTCACAATAACCTTTCCTAAATCTGAAAAATTCCTGATGTAAGTCAAGTGGTTTGGCAATTTTCATTGCCTGAAGTTGAATGATCTATCTTGTGATATGCAATAATTTTCAAATTCAGTATTTCATCATTATACAATTTAATAAAATGTTTTGTAAGCAACTTCTTATAGCACAACTATTGTACAACTAATGCCGATAATTCACATAGTAACAAAATTTGCACAATTTTTCTTTGTGTTCTGCATGTTATAAAGAAATGCCTAGGCGCTCTAGCTGTATAGATAGGGTAGGCTACAAACTCTGGGGTGGTAGTCAAATTTCTAACATTTTCTTACATGTGTAATGGGGACAATAAGGCCTATTCTACAGGGAATAAATGGAAAAATGAAACATACTCTCAGCATGGTGCATAGTATAAAGTAAGTTCTTACTACATGATAGATATGAAAGAAAATAGCAATAATGACAAAATAATACTGAACATTTGTAAACACCAGAGATTCATGTATTTTTTCAAGGCCTATTGGTTTTACATGTAATAGCTCATCCCTACAGTAGCTGTATAAGCAGGAGAATAATGGACACCCTCCATTGAATAAAGTAGAATCTGAAACTCACAAAATTGCTGATTTACTCATGTCCCAGGGGTTGATACATTGAGATCTGGGAATAAATCCCATATACCATGTCTGGGGCTGAGCTTTACACTGCCCTATTGCCCCTCCAGTTGTGAAGTGATATGCAGAATGAAAGCCCTAAAGACCCTAATCATATTCATATGAAACAAAGACATTTTCCCACATTCCCCTAACTAAAGGGAAAACATGGTTTGTTTAGAAATATTTTATACAATTTGAACTGGAACTCACAGGAGTGGACTGAATGTTAACCTTGATAGGGATGGTCAAGTTGATGTCCATCATGAAGCTAAACGAAAATCTGGACAGGAGTCACAGAAAGGGAGGGATATTCCAGAGGAAGACGGAGCAGCTGCAGACCTGTCTGCTACTCTGTATCTGGAGAAGAGCCAGAAAGTAAGTGACAACATAGATAAGGTTCAAAGTAACTGCTCCTTTACTTTCATCCTGCAATATCGACCCCTCCCCTCAAAAAAAGGATAAAGAAAAAAAAGAAAGAACTTTTTTTTTTGGCTCACTCTAAGCAGAGACATACAAGAAAACTATTTATGGCAAATGAAGTTCAGTTAACCAAGCTGGCACATTACAAAGCCATCACAGAAAGCGTAGAAAAATGATAGACATTTATAAATGTACCCTCATATGGCTACAAATGCAATGGAAGGGCAGGAAAATTACGTACACAGGAGAAAGTGCAAGCTGAGCTTTGAAAATCCATCTGCTTCATTCTTTTATTTATTCAGTAATACTTTCTTAGGTACCTATTCCATATAAGGTGCTGTGCTAGATAGAAATTATAAATACATAATCAATTAAGTCATCATTAATTCACTAAACAAATATTTGAGCAATGACTATGTTTCAACATTAGATGGTTCTGGGAATAATGAAACAAGATACCGTTCTTTTCCTTTGCCTACATTACATCAAATACTGTTCATGTGAGATATGTGACACTGTTATCTTCATTTTCCTGGTTGGAAGACTGAAACCTTCGAGTGATTAAATAACTTACCTTAGACCATCCAGTAGACAAGTGGCAACATCAAAACTTGAACCCAGCTCTGTCCAAGACCAAAGCCATTGCTCTAAATATTTATGTGGTGCTGCCTACATTTCGTAATTTATGAGCATTTCTGTCTCATCTACTAACCTCTAAACTCCTTTGAGGCCAATGCATATGTCATGTTTATTGTTTTATATTCTTTCCCCAGTGCCTGCCACAGTACATCAAATCAACTTTTTCTGTATAACAACTGTTAGACATGAATATACTGTGAACTTTATTCCACACCATTCTTACCCCAGGTATTTCTTGAGCCCCTCCTGTATGCCAGGCACTGTTCTAGGTGCTATGGTGGATATTACCTATGAAGAACTTCTCTTGTCAAAGAAGCTGTTGAAATGCTGGAGAGAATAAAGTTAAACAGGTTTCTTCATGACAAGACTTCTTAGACCCTTGAATGTGTTAGTAAGTACTGAAGCTATAAGGGACATAGTGTGCAGTATTTTTTCAACTTGTTTGATCAAAGGCCACTTCTTCGTATGCACCATGAAGTGTCAATACCACTCTAAATGTATGATTTCCATCACCTGGCACAGAATCCATATCTAAAGAATCTGGCAGAAAATATAGTGAAACTTCTAACAATGAAATAGATGTCTAAATATAGTTCACTTAGAATCACATTTTCAACTCTGATCTTGATGCCTCACACTGGGAAGAGATTTTGCTCTTAAAATGATACCTCCCCTTTCAGGACCCAGTACCCCAACAATTTCTCAAATACTTCACTTTTTAGGTTTTCAAATAATTCCTTTAGTTAATAAAGATAGAGATTTAATATATCCTACCCACAAAATAATTTTTTTTCTAAAATCTAAAATAATGTACTTTTAATCATTTTAATGTACCTTAACAAATGTTGGAGCAAAGTGTGGACAACTTTCACTTAATCACCTAAGTGACTATTCACATGGGAGGCAACCCTCTGGCAACATAACCCATTGTTGCACTATACAGTTGATCCAGCATGCTCCCAGCGCAACAGCTAAAAAAAAAAAAAAAAAACACTGGAAGAATGTTCTCTGCTGCTGAAGAACCAGGAAATCACCACGAGGAGCATCAGAGCCCCTGCCTTTGGAGCCACACCAATAAAACCACACCGCTTACTGGGTGTATGACCGTAAAAAGATTTATGATTTCCCTAAACTGCATTAACCAAAGTAATGTTCGTGAGTTATATTTGTCCAGGGGATGGCACTTTTCTGAGATAAAGTGATGGGGATCACCAAGGCAGAAGAAAAATAAGAAATTCAGTTTGAGTTTCTATAGTAGATTTGTGTGTGTGTGTGTGTGTGTGTGCGTGTGTGTGCGTGTGTATGCTACATACGACTTAAGCACACTGCAGCATTTTTTCTTGGCAAACACTGATATAATATCCTAATTGTCTCAATTTTTAATAAGTAACACAGCTACTATGTAATAGTTATTTTGTATTTAGTTTTGCTCTCCTAATCGTTCCCTAACTGTGATATATATGAAATATATTATATACATGTAATATGGTATATGTGATCTGCATGTATCAATGGATATTGACATTTGTGATATATGTAGTATAATTATCCCCATTTTGAAGATGAGTAGACAGAGGCTAAGGAACTTTCCCGTGATGACACAAGTAGTAGGTTGAAGAATCAAGATAGAAAACCACGTTATTTTTTTTTCCTCCAAAGAACATGATTTCTATCGTATTACCATTCTCTCCACATTAACTAATATTAGTGACTCACTTTACTTGAGTTTAGTTTTTGGTGGTGGTGGTGTTAAAGAACAGGCACCAACTAGATGATTTCTATAATGTCCTTTCAGTTTAAACTCTCTTTGAAGAGAAAAGTAATTCCCTTTAGTCACAGCATCTCCTGTGAGGCTGAAAAAATATATTTATATATCTATCAAATAACTCCCCCACTTTTATGATTATTATTTTTTCTGTATGCCTAGGCCTCCTGGGTCCAGCATTGCTGTCTTCTTGTCAACTTTTCAAGTAAAGTAATGCATTTCATTACATTTTGGATGCCACACCAGTTTAATCCCATCGATAGAAGGCTATGCAATCAAGCTGACAGTTGGATGATGATTTGAATCGTCCCTGACTCATTACTTTGTGAAGGATTTGGCATGCCAATCAATGGGGAATGATGTGCTGTGCCTTGAAGAATGACAGTAATCCATTTTCCACCAATTGACGTGATGAGTCCTTGACAGACTCACAAGTTATAGGGCCAAAGCCAAACATGATTTGGCACATGCCTCCCCAGCACTGCCATTTTGCAGACCCTTGGGGTATTTATCAAAGCAGTAGCCTTCTTGTCTTCTGCTGTCATCAGCCACACATCCTCAGGAGGCAGTCCGGCCTAATAGGCTTTTGCAGGTGAGTAGTGGGACAACTTTCTTGACCTCACCTGATATGCTTATCCAAAGTACATCTGTAAAGAAATAAACTGGACTTCCTAATTACTCCCACCCATGCTGACACATGTAAATTTATACATCTGAGTGAAAGCTGTCTTTCAAAGTAGTTATTCTGGGAGTAGATATATTTATTCTAATAAGGTTGTCAACATTCAATAAGCATTTGAAATTTCTCTTTTAAAATTTTCTTCAGAACTAGTGTTTAAGTGCCACTACTTTCAAAGGATACCTGTTTTGAGGTTACAATTGCAGCCTCAGCTTGATCATGTTCATGTTCATCTAATTTGTTTTTTCCTATTTCTCAAAAATATTCATTTTGGGGACATCGCAAATATTCCTAAGAAGTATTTTTGGGTTCAAATGAAAATCCAAAAGAGCTTCAGAAATTTTTTTATTATTTGCCCTTTGGATTAAGAGTCTGTGTTTCTAAGGTAGTTTGAAAGCATTGATATGACTGACTAATGTATAATTTCCCATATTTTAAAGTGATAGTAACTTTTTTGATATAGGATGTTAATCATTGTCAAATTGCCTATAAAACTTCATAAGCCACACATTTCCTGTGTCCCACTGCCTTATTTGCAGAACACTCTGGAACATATTACCCTGCCATGAACAGCAAAATCTACGTGTTTTCTACAAAGCCATTGACAGTTATCCCTGCATGCTACAAATATAAGATTTGAATGTTACCTTCTAGATATGTTCACTACCCAAAGATAATTGGATTTCTCATAAGAAAAAGCTGAGATTTACTAAGAAAACAAAAACTAAGAAATAAAAGCAGTATCCCTGACCAAATACCCTAAACAAAATTTCACCATTTATCAAACTGTGTCTACGTCAGCTGAACTTTCAGTATGAACAAATGATCAGGAACCACTTGATATCTGAAGATCTTAAAATAAGAGACCAAAACAGAGAGGAAACAGATACAAAGAAAAATTGGGAAACTGATAATAATGGTTACTTCAGGAGAAAATAAGTGTTGCTAAGAGAAAAAGATGGGAGGGTAACATTTCACTATATTTTTAAATTTTTTTAAATTGACAGCTTTATACAATTGACATGCAATGAACTTGCACATATTTCAAGTATGCAGTTTGACATTTGTATGAATCCATTAAACTATCATCTTAGTCATGATAAGAAACATATCTATCACCCTTAAATGTTTCCTCATAATTCTCCTTTACATATCATTCCCAAGCAATCACTGGTCTGTTTTTTTCACTATTAATTATTAATTTTTAATTTTTAGAATTTTATTCATAGAGAATTATATAGTATGTACTCTTCCTTCTCTAACTTCCTTCAGTCAGTTTAATTATTTTGATACTTACGTATGTGTTGTATTTGTCAATTGTTTACTCATTTTTATTGTGGAATGGTATTTTATAATATAGCTATACCACAATTTGTTTATTCAATCGTCTGTTGATGGACATTTGAGTTGTTTCCTTTTCGGGGCTCTTAAAAATAGAGCTTTTGTGAAGATTGATGTACAAATCTTTGTATGGACATGTTTTCATTTTTTCTTGCAGGGATACTGAGAGGTAGAATGGCTAGATTAAATGGTAGATGTATATTTAACTCTTCAGGAGATACCAAACTATTTTTTAAGGTGGCAGTACCATTTTAGACTTCTACCAATGGTATATGAGAGTTCTACTGGCTCCATATCTGTACGGCACTGGAAATGATGAGTCCTTCTAATATTAGCTTTTCTAACAGGCATGTAGAAATACATTTTAAAATTTTACTTCCATAATAACTAACGATGCAGAGCATTTTTAATGTGTTTTTCATCCATATATCTTCTTTGAAGTACCTCCTTAAATATTTTGCTTATTTTTAAAAATTGCATTTTTTGTTTTCTTCTTACAATTTTTTTCAGAGTTCTGTACATATTTTGGATATGAACCTTTGTCAGGAATAAGATTTAAAAATATTTTCTTCCAGTTTTTAAAAAAGCAAAAGTTTTTAACTTTGACGAAGTTGAATTAATTAACTATTCTTTTCTTGATTGTGCTTTTGCTGTCATATTTAAGAAATGGTCCCCTAGGCCAAGATCCCAAAGGCTTTTTCTTGTGTTTACTTCAGGAAGTTTTACAACTTTAAATTGCATATTTAAGTTTATAATATATTTTTAGCAATTAGAGTTATGGATCCAAGTACATCATTTTATTTTTGCATACAAACATCTGTTTTGTCCACCCTGATTTGTTGAAAAGATGATCTCTTTTTACTGTACAATCTTTGCACTTTTTTCAAAACCCTCCTTTTATAGATATGTGCAGTTTGAATTTTAGGATCTGTTTCATTGGAGTATTTGTTTCTCTTGATGCCAAAACCCCATGGTCTTAATTATTGTGGCTTTATAACATGTTTTAAAATCAATAAATGTATTACATGAAAATATAATTGATTTTTACATGTTGATCCTTGTATCATTCAACTTTGCTAAACTCACTTATTCTAATTGCTGTTTTGAGATATCATTGAAGTTTCTGTGTAAATGATAATGGTGTGTGCAAATAAAGACAGTTTTATGTCTTCTGTGTCAGTCTGGATGCATTTTATACATTATTCTTGCTGTATTGAACTAGCTAGAACCTTCAGTATGATGTTGAATCAAGGTGGTGAGAGGGAGCTTTCTTATCATATTCCTAATGTTAGGAAAAAGAATCTAGTCTTTTACCACTAACTATGGTGTTAGTTGTAGGCTTATAGTAGATGTCTTTTATTAGCTTGAGGAAATTCCATTCTAGTTTGCTGACAGTTTTAATCAGAAATAGATTTTGCCACATGCTTTTTTCAGTGGCTACTGATGTGATTATGTTATTTTTCTTATTTTCTTAATATGGTGGATTACATTAATTGATTCTTTGGTGCTAAAACAAATGTGGAATTTCTGAAATAAACCCCACTTAGTCATAATATTGTGTGTGTGTGTGTGTGTATGGTATGTATATATACTGTATAGTATAGTATATATAGTATAGTGCTACATATATATGTGTATGTGTGTATATATATGGTGTGTATCTATATTATATATAGAAATATGTTATGTGCATACACATCACACACACATACACACACACACACACACACACACATAATATTATCATAGCCAAATGAAGGTTATTTCAGGAATTCCAAATTTGTTTTAAGACTAAACAAATCTGTATGTGTGAGAGAGACAAAGAGAGAGAGAAAGAGAGATGAATTTTATTTGCTAAAGTTGTGTTTAGCAATAACACTATGATCTTATTTTTTGTTATTTTTGTGTGTTTTTTTTGTCTATAGTAATCTTTCATGTAACATCTTTGTCAGATTTTGGTATCTGTAGAAACTCCTGTGAAATCACTTCTATCATTCCTCACATTTATAATATTTTGTCTTCTCTACTTTTTCCTGTTGAATCGGGACAAAGTTATAAGCTTTTATATATCTCAAAATACACACACACTCAACAGTTTTTAGTTTCATTTATTTCTCTAGTTTTCCTCTTTCACTGCTTTCTGCTCTGATCTTCATTATTTCCTTTATTCTTTTAAATCTGCATTTATTGTTACTCCTTTTTCTGTTTTTTAAAAGTTGAGAGATGAGATCATTGATCTAATGTTTTTCTCTTTTATCATGGAGGCATTTAGTGCTACAAATTTTCCCTTAACTACTGCTTTACTGGCATTATACAAATTCTCGTGTCTTTCTCTTTGCATTCAATTCAAAATACTTTCTCATTTCCTCTTTGATTTCTTCTCTGATACATAGGCTATTTAGATGTATATTATTTAGTTTTCAAATATTTGAAAAGATTTTCTAGATCTCCTTCTGTTACTTAATTCTAATTTAATTTCATTTTAATCAGAGAACATTTTTGTGTTTGACTTAAATCCTTTTAAATGTATTAAGATTAGTTTTATGACTGAAAATAATATACATGTTGGTAAATGTTCCATGTGCTCTGGAAAATAATACTTATTCTTCTATTGCTCAGTAGAGTGTCCTATAAATATCATTTGGTCAGCTGGATTGACAGTGTTGTTCTATATACTTACTGGTTTTCTGTCCACTTACCAACCAGGACAGAAAAGTATTATCATTTCTAATTATATGGAAATTTTTATATTTCTGCTTGTGATTGTATCAACTTTGCTTCATGCATTTTCTAAGCTCTGTTTTTAGATACATAAATATTTATAAATTTATGTTTTTTTGATGACTTAACTCTTTGCCATTGTAAATATGATATCAAACCCTAGTAATAGTCTTTGCTCTAAAATCTAATTTATTTTATATAAACATAAATACTCTAGAGTTGTTTTTTTAAAATAGTGTTAGTTTGTTATATCTTATCCCATCCTTTTACTTTTAACCTATTTTCTTCTTTTATTTAGAATACACTTCTTGTAAGCAGCATATAGATGGGTCTTTCTTTTTTTTTAAATCTAATTTCACAATCTCTCTCTTCCAATTTGAGTGTTTAGGACATTTACAGGTAATGTGATTATTGATCTCTAGTTTTGCTTTTTGTGTTCTATTTGTCCCATGTATTCTTTCTTTCCTTTTCCTCCTTCTCTGACTTCTTTTCCATTATTTAATCACAATTTAATTTATTGTCTTTGTTGGCTTGTTATTTATTATCCTTTGTTCTGTTATTTTGGTGGTTATGCTGCTTTCAGAGAATATATTTTAATTTATCACAGACTCTTCAAATGGTATTGTATAATTCACAAATAGTTCTAGAATGTTACAATAATATACCTATCTTACATTTCAGTTTTTGTGTTATGGTCATGGATTTTATATTGTTATAAACCTTTCAGTTTTTGTACTATGGCTATGCATTTTGCTTTATTTTACATTATTGTTATTTTTGTTTATACAACAAATTATCTTATAAAATGATTTAAAAATTAAGAACAAAATTTACATATTGAGTTATGTAGTTAGATTTCTGATGCTATTCATTCCTATGGTCTGTTGGTGATAAATTATTTCAACTTTTTGTGACTGAAAAAGATTTTAATTTAGTCTAGGAGATCTATACTTTGACTATTTGGTTCAGAAAAAGAGGACAAAAATAGAATATAGGAAATTATCACATACACTGCTTAAGTTTATATTGAATGAGTTAATCATGTATTTATTGCCTTAGAAGAACAAGTATTCATACCAAGAACAAAAAAAGTTTCAGAAGTTTTCAAAAAAAAAAAGTAACAGTTGTTATATAAAGGATTAGGAATCAGAATGTTGTAGGGCTATTAAACATTCACTCTGGAAGCTGGAAGATAAAAATATGCCTTTAAAATTCTATATGTAGCAAAATTAACAATTTTGTGTGAACATAGAATAAAGCAAGTGTTAGCAAATATTTGCTCTGCAAAGGTCCAGACAATAAATATTGTAGACTTTATCATTTAAACGTTCTTTTTTGTAATTTCTCAAATCTGCCATTGTGGCATAATATATAATAAGTAAACAAATGGATGTGGCTCTATTCTAATAAAACCTTATTCACTGGAATGGGAGGATTTTAGCCTACAGCCCATAGTTGATTGACCCATGGAATAAAGATATTTTCGAGTAAGCAAAATCATAGGAAAAAAAATTTTGCTTTTTTGTATTTTTTCTGAAAAGTTACTGCATAAATATACTCATGCAAATTAGAGGTGACACCAATTTTTTAAAAAAAATAACAGGAAATAGAAAATTCCATACAGGAGAAAAACCAATAGAATTCCCAGGCTGATGGTGAAGGGGAATATCAGGATGACAACATTGCCACCGGCCAAGAGAACAACCAGTTTAGACCAGAGCAGGAAGATGGAAAGCCCTAGGAGCATTACACATAAATAAGAAACTTGTAGAATACATGATGTGTTCAAACATAGTAAGAGAAGATTTCGGGTTCTGTTGGGGAATTCGGCATAAATTAGTAACAGGTGTGTAGGACACTAAGCAACTGAAAATAATCAGATAAGTATTAACTCCTGAATAAACATAAAGTTCTAAAAGAAAGAATATCTAATCATACATGAAATGGGTTCCACTGTAAGTAATATTTATCCAGTAATAATTATACAAACAAACACTGAATATTGATTTAACAAAAATTGTGATAGATTATTGACAGAATGAGAAAAGTAGAAATGTGTGTGTTTCTATGCATGTGGGGAAATTACAAAGAGAGCGAGATTCTCATTTTCCACAACAGTAACTAAACAGAAAATAATAAAACCTGAAAAAAAGTAGAATAAACAAGTTATTTAGGTATAGGGAGGGAAGAAAATTAAGAAAAAATGTAACATTGGAAAATAAAGATAATTACTTCTGGAAATGAGAATTTAGAGTGCAAATGGATAAGACTAAATACTGTTATTTCTTCAAAATTTTTGAGAAGTCTTGCTTATTAAACTTTGTACATATATGCTTTGATTATTAAACTTTGTACATATATGTTTTATACAAATACAAATTAAATCAAAATTAAAACTTTCTAAAGTTTCATGAAAGAAGAGAACATGGAGCCCTAAATTGATAATTGTCTTTATGAGAGTGAATATTTAATGTGGAAATTGTTGTTCTTGTAGTCAATAAAAATAAGGAAAACCATAATGTTGGTGATAATGACGAACATGTTTGACCATGTATTCTGTTTCAGGGGTGGTACTAAGCACTTTACTTTCGTTATCTTAGTTCAGCTACCATAGTATTATTTTCCATTTTGTTTTGTTAAGTAAACCAAGGCTTAGAGATGCTAAATAAGTAGCTTCAGGATATACAGCCAGAAATTACAGAGAAGGGTTGAAGCAAAGCCTCTCTGATCACACACTTTAAGCCCTCTCTGATCCCACAGTGGGCACCTCAACTTGTGAACTGATAGTCTTTTTTAGAATTGTTCAACTTCAATTATTGATCAGAATTTTGTCAATTGCTTAAAACTGATTTCTTCATCCATTCCCTACAGTAATAATGTTTCAAAATATTCTGAGAACTTGACGATATTTCTTTTTGTCATCCCTATTGTAATTTGTACCACTTTATTGCAATTTTTCCCTTGAGTTTGGGTTGAAATTCTTGATTCCATTTGCAGTTTTCTAAAAGTACATTAGAAGGAAATGCAAACTAAGTGTCTAAGCAAAGACACTCACTTTCCTTTTCCATGTTAAGAAAAGTATGAAGACTTAGGAGGGCAAAGGGGGAAGTGTCTACTGAGATAGGAATGTGGAAAGGGGGATAAACTGGAGACGAGGGAAACCAACACAAAGAAAGATACAGAGAAGGGAGAGGGAGACAAAAGTAGCAGGCACAGAGACAAGGAAAAAAGGCAGATAGAGATAGGGTTGTAGACACAAAGGGAGATAGGAAGTGGGGCAAGAGGTTGCATTTTAGGTATTTTGGTTGAAAACAGTTTTAACTGTATGGACTACTGTGTTATCAGTATTACTGTATTCTGAAACAATGAAAATAATACTCTATGTTTTTCTCCCCCTGATTTGGAGTTGATCATATAACTTTGTCTTTGCAAAGTGGTGGAAACAGGACTACATTAGACACTCTGACTGCACATCTTAAAATGTTCTGCAAAGCAAATATAGAATTACCTTTCACTGTGTCATTTAAATATTATAAAATTCTCATGAATAAGAGAAACTGGGAATGACAGAAGAATTTACTAAAATCTTTGCATACCCAGTTAACCAGGCAAGGATCTGTCACTTGTCAAATTTTAGAGATTTATTCATTTTTTACCCCATATCCCCCCTCCTCCTACCCAAGATCTGAATTGTAAAGATTCATCTGGCACTAGAACCTTCAATGACAGGAGCCACAAGCTTCTATCCCTTTATTAAAAAATCTTGGTGTTATATTTTTAACTGAATTTCATATACTAGGAATGGGACAGTCAGACCCTTTTATTGCTTTACTGATCTCTTGCACTATATTCTTTTTCCAAAAAGACTCCTGTGGCCTAAACTCCTCTTCTTTCAATTCTTTAGATCCAGCATCAGAGACAACTCAGGATGCCTGATTTTATATAAAAGATATTAAATGGGTACAAATAGATTGTAAGGTTATAAATCAATGCAGATTTTAGGATATATTGACCATGGGTATATTACCAACCTTTCATGTAATCAGCATATGGATGGAATCATGAAACTTTTAGCCCATCGAGGATTCAAATATTATGTTATTGTTACCACTGAGATTTTATGAGATCACAAAATAATTTTATAGAAAAACTAGCTGCAGGCTACATAAATATGCTGTGTGTCATCATCCACATCCACATAATCTGTCCCAGTATCTAGTTTTGTTTCTGTAAATCCACTTTAATCACACAATTCTGTTACTAAAATTTTCCTTGAATTCCCTTTGTTTATCAAAAAATAGTAAAACTCCCAGGCTTCTGTCCTCTGATCTACCTATTACCCACTTTATTCTTCTCTTCTTTAACTTTCTACTCCAAGGAGACTTGATTACTACTCAATTTCCAAACTGAAAAATTTAAAAGCAGTATCCAAACAATCACTACCAAACAATAGAAGCAAAGCCCCTTCATGCTCTTACACTTACACATGTGTTCAACTTATCATGTCTTTTCACCAGTTCCCACCTACTCTCCAAAGCTTGGACTGGAATTTCACCTGACCCATGAGTCATCTCTCTGTAGGATGGATATAAAAGAGTTTCATGAGCAATAAGGCAACCTAGCCAATTTTCCATGAAATCAAACAGCCCACATTTGGATTCTGATAGTTTGGATATTTTGGCCCCTCCAAATCTCATGTTGAAATGTGATCCCCAGTGTTGAGGGTAGAGCGTACTGGGAGATGTTTGGGTTATGGGGGTAGATCCCTCATGAATGGATTGATGCCCGCCCCATAGTAATGAGTTTCCATAAAATCTGGTTGTTAAAAAGAGGGTGGCACCCTTCCCTCTCTCTCTTGTTTCCTCTCACTATGTGGCACCCCTGGCTCTCTCTCTGCCTTTTTTTATGAGTGTAAACTTTCTAAGGCCTCACCAGAAGCAGATGCTGGTGTCATGTTTCTTGTACAGTCTGTAAGTTTGTAGGCCACATACAGCTCTTTTCTTTATAAATTACCCAGCCTCAGGTATTTCTTTATAGCAAAGCAAAATGGACTAACAGATTCTGAAAGAGTGAGATAGATTATTGAGAATATTTGTTTTCCACTGGGAAACTTAAGTACCTAACCTTCTTAATGTAGGAAATGCTCCTACATCACACTGATCACAGTACATGCTAAGATTTCTTTATTTAGGGTTTCTCATCTTAACAGTGTCAATAGATGTCAGAAGGCATCTTCAATTAAACATAAAATTTTAGAAAGCACACACAGCCCTCCTGGGACTACCTCCTGGGTCACTTAACAGATCCACTTATTTAATATCAGTCATAGTTTTCAACTTCTGACAACTTTGTGAGGGCAATATTTGTTAAGATTTTGTTGTTAGATTTTCAATGGGATTCATATCAATCTCCCAACAGTATTTTAAACAACTTGAGGGCCCAGGCTATATTGATGACATGGCATTTTGAAGCCTGTGTTTTGACTTCAGGTGCATTTTGATGTGGCTTAAAAGCAAACATTAAATCTTAGGGAGACAATTTGGAATAGAAAGTGGCACAGGATTGGATAAAAATGATCAGTTTCAGGGATGGTGTGAGGTTCATGAATAGTATGGGGAATGATGGCAGGGTTTAGGAACAGGGTGTGATTCAAACATGAGGCAAGGGTCATAAGTCATAAGTACATGTCACATGCAAGGTTAATTGGGTAATTAAACATATTTCATTTTTGTTACTTGGTTATTTTAAATGAAATGCAAAAAAAATGTTATCAATAACAATGTCTAGCTTTGGAACATGTCCTAGCTTTTTAATCTCCCCTTTGAAAATAACTAGTTCTAAAAACCTGTATGATATGAGTATTAACTGACTGCCTGTAGGACCATAGAGAAGAAGCAATTCTTCTGCCATATACATAACTAGGGATTCATTACTTTGAATTACCTTTGTATTCTGGTTGAATAGTGTAATTGCTCAGCTGTAGTTAATGCATCTCAGCATCATTCATACACTATTCTCAAACTACTCTGAGGCTGGGTGCAAAGGTGACAGTGACTGTGAAAATAATTAAGGAAACCCTAATGGAAGAATCTTCCTAGGCCATTAAGACATCTGAAAATGGGGCAACAATATGATGTATGTAATGAGAACATTGTGCTTTTCCATTGCACATTCAGGTTGGTAGGTGCATGCCTGGCTTTCTCCTGGCCTCTTAACTCATTGTTTCATGTGTTTCTGAGCATTTATTTGTGGATCTGTCCCAACCTTTATCCCCTCCTCAGGTAATCCAAGTAAAAATTGTCTTGCATGGCTTGATTTCATTTGATGTCAGTGGGATCTAGGGTCTGGGAACTATTTTCAGGAAATCTAAAATTTCTCAGATGATAGCTTCTGTTGCTTTGAAGAAACTGACTGAATTAAAGATTAGTTGAGATTTCAGTGTGTAGGGGCTTCTTAGTGGAATTTTAAAATCATCTGCTTTACTAGTTACTGGTATGCTTATGACCTCTTTGTGTGAATTGAAAAACATGGCTTCTCCCTGTGGGTACATGGCTGGGAGAGTGGGAAATGCTTTCTTGAGAATAAAAAGGTACAATGTCTTTCTGATAGTTACTCACTTATACAAGGCACACAGCTTGGTGACTCACCACTCACTCTCCTAGCTTTACTCTGGTGTGGCACACAACCTGCACGATCATATATGGCACCCCTGTCTGGTTAGTACAAAACTATAGTCATTAATCACAGAACCTTGGTAATTTATTACTCTGTACAATGTGTGTAACTTGATTGATATAAACCCTAATATATTGTTTAGTCACATAAATATGTGTTTGTTTTATTAAGGAATGCCCCCAAGTTTCTAAAAATACTTGTAACAGGGTCATAATTACTACCTCCAGCAGGTGGGTTGTAATACCATGGAAAAAGGCAGCCATCAGTGGTACTTTGGCTAAATATCACCGTCAACATAAAGAGAAGCAAACAAATATGAAACTTACCTTTTAAAAAGTGGATTTATGGTGACAGTCAAATGGATATCGAAACTGAAGACATAGTTTTAAACATGTCTGTCTACTATCCTCTAGCAAACAGTTTGATTAATCCAGTGTACTCGATCATATAAGCTAACTGATGGTTTCCTCAAATTCTGTCAACCACTTATAATTAACCACTGAGTTCTGAAGTCACTTACGAGTCACTGCTTAGTGTTGAACAATAAGAGTATTCAAAGGAAGTATAAAATAGGTCTTTTTTCTTGAACCATTTATATCTGAGTGAACACAAGACAACCCAAGTCCTATTATAACTGAGAGTTAAATTACACTTTATTATTGATGTAGTTAGAAACAAGGGAAAGAAAACTCCTGTGTGCTGTTTTTGGGTGTCTGAAAGAGCATTTGAACAATTATTTAATCTATTTTTATTGTTGCTTGTTGACCGTAGAGAGCTACATTGTCCTAGCTTTTCCTCTCTGAATTGGAGCAGCCACAAAAGACCAGATCATTTATCCTATGCTTCCTCAAGTCTGATACTATTAGTGTTTCTCTCAGGTATCAGTTCAAGTAAGGAGTTGCCAATAGAGGCAAAGCTAACAAGTTATTTCTCCAGGTGTGTGTGTAAGAGTGTGTGTGTGTGTGTGTGAGTAAGGTGCCTGAGAGAACTGCAACATTTTTTACCATCATTTTAGAGATAAGGACACAGAGGCTTGGAGAGAGGAATTGATTTGCTCAAGGTCGCACATTTTAGCCTTCAACTTATGGAAATTACTGTTACTATTGGTAAAATGCAAAATGCAACTCACGAGTGTATCAAAGGGCCTGAACTCTGCACCAAACTTTCTTCTTTTCTGTTTCAATATCATCATAATCTGCCACTCTTTACTGTGGTGCCTCAGGAAGAAGCGAGGGAGTCTTAAAAACCACCTAGCTCTCCAGATTCAATTGGCAGGTTAATCGAAAACAATTTTTTTATAGCACAATAAAGGACCTGGGAACAGTGGAACATTAATATTTGTTTCCCAAAAAGTGGACCCTAAGAGAATAAAGCTGCATGCAATTGAATTACGGTACCCATAGTGTGGGGGATGCATTTTACATTGCTTCATTTTATGCTGCCATTAATCACACAGCCAAGAGCAAAGGCTGCCTCACCAACTGCTGCCAGGGTACCCCAAGAGGAATGTCACCCCCACATCCTGAGGAAGGGAGGCAGCTTTCCTAACTATCTTCTGTGATTACAATATAGTTTTCATAGTGAACTCTTATTAAAACAAAAGGTGGCTTTCTGACAAAAATATCATCTGGTTTTTATAATGTAAAATACAGCAATTTTATCAGCATTAACACTGATTGGCTGCCATTAGCCCCTTGCCTTCTAATAAAATTTATGATACCTTTCAGGAGCCCAATTTGATAGAAACTGAAGTGATTGCACCCTGCTTAGATATCTCTCTGGCATCTATTCCAACAATAATGCGGTAATTTTATGCATGAAATAGCACAATTGGCATAAATAGTTATAATACTAGGTGCTGTCTAAGGAAGCTGGCTGGTGGAAAATTAGAAAGCGCTTCACACTTTTGAAACAGGTAATTAGGATTTTTCTTCGTGCTCATACAAGGCAGACTGGAGTTTCATTTTATATTTCATGTTTCATTAAAATATAGGTGTTAAAAATAAATGTTGAATTTAAGACCGCATATAGTATGACATTAAAGGTATAGTACACGGTAGGGGGTATGAAGTGTTCAACGGGACCTTGGAATGTTGTATTTAGTTGCAGTGGGAATATTTTTAAAAATAGTTGGACAGGTAATTGAGCCTTGTTTCAAGCACAATACTTTGAAAAGGATTGATTTAGAAATAAGTCGCATTAAATCATCAGATCTTTAGCCCAAGAAGCAGTATGCTGCCTTAATTTAAACTCTAACTGAGGATGATCTTTTAATTGGCAGGCAAAGGTAGGCTTTGGGTCATGTGGGATTCACTGAGCAGTTTTGAACTTTGCATTGGGCTCAACAGTTCCCTGTCTATTCCACATTTCCATTCTGACCTTGGCTGCTCATTCAGACCTGAGCCAGCCCCCAATGGAATCTTTTTGATTCTCTTGAACTGTGCTGTGGTTTTGGGAGGCGGGCAAAAGTCTGTAATGACACCATTGTATTAACCTCCACTTATGACCCAGGCAAGGGGAGGCTTTTAAGTTTTCCCAGCTGTGTCATTAAATTTGTTGCTCTGGCTCCACTGACATGACACCATCACAATCCCAGCCACAGACTAATGACCACAGTTGTGAAGACAGCATGTTGTAGAAGAGAGTACATAGAGCTAAGAGTCCAGAAAACCAGACTTTTGTCTTCTTGTTTTGCCATAATTACCCATGTGGCATTAGGCATGGCATCGAACATTTGTGTGTGTCTGTTTTCTCACCCATAAAACAGGAATTGTGCCCTCATTCCCTTTTTTAGAAGTTTGCTGTGAAAAAAACAGATTGCAAAACAAATAGAAAAGAAAAGACAAAATATGGCACTCCACAGATGTACAGTATAATGCAGTGTTTTGATGAAACTCTACTTTGTCCAGAAGCATTCATTGACTACTTAGGAACAAATGGGTCTCGTGGAAAGAAAGACCAGTTTGTGGGTCAAATTAGACTGAACTGTCTGTACTGGCAGAACTGCTTTTCAAGAATGCTGTCACTGCTACAGCTTTTAATGCTTCAAAACTCAACTCCCTCCCTCAACCGTGTTCCAGGAGTGTAGCCCAATCAGCTCGTTTTGTTTTAGCTAGTTAAGGTAATGTTGCTCATTCACCTGCTCCAACTAACACACTAGCAATTGTTTAACTGGGGTTAGATAAAAGGGAAGCTGACTTATAGATGAACCAAGAGGGAGCTGATTATGCCACAGCCCCCAACTCAGTACATTTATGTTTCTGGTCTCCTGCAAATTTTTTTTTTGGATTAAAAAAAAAAAAAAAGCTTAGCCAGGAACTGGTAGAAAGGATCAAGTAAAGATGGTGTGAAAAATATATGGATAGGCAAACACCAAGGCTGAGACCTTAGGAAGCATGGTGAGGTGTGGGTAAATGAAGGAGATAATCAGCAGATAAAAGTTTCTGTGGTCCAGAGCACATAGAACTATAATTCCATCTCCAAGTATTGCATTCATACAAATGATGTTCAAACAGTTGAAATAATGGAGATAAACTGTTTCAAAAATTAAGTTCTTCTTTCTTGAGCTTTAGGAATATACACATTTATCCATATGAATTTAAAACATGTACACAAATATTTATAACAACATGGTACATAATTTTCAAAACTTGGCAAGATTTACTTCCATGGGTTAGTGGATAAACCAACTGTGGTGCATATATGCTATGGAATATTATTCAGCAAGAAAAGTAAATGAGCTATCAAACCACAAAATGACATGGAGGAAACATAAATGCAGATTGCTAAGTGAAAGAAGCCAATATGAAAAGGCTACATTCTGTAAGATTCCGAATATATGACAGTCAGTAAAAGGCAAAGCTACAGAGACTGTAAAAAGATTAGCTGGGTGTGGTGGCTCACGCCTATAATCCCAGCACTTTGGGGGTCTGAGGTGGGTGGATTACCTGAGGTCAGGAGTTCAAGACCAGCCTGACCAACACAGTGAAACCTCATCTCTACTAAAAATACAAAAATTAGCTGGGCATGGTGGCACACACCTGTAGTCTCAGCTACTCAGGAGGCTGAGGAACAAGACTCGCTTGAACCCGGGAGATGGAGGTTGCAGTGAGCCGAGATTGTGCCACTGCACTCCAGCCTGGGTGACAGAGTGAGATTCCATCTCAAAAAAAAAAAAATTGTGAATATCAGTGGTTGCCAGAGGTCTAAGGAGAGGGAAAGAGAGATAAGCAGACTGAAGGAGATATTTAGGGCAAAGTATCCTATATGATACTACAATGGTGGATACGTCATTATATTATATGCTTGCCAAAATCCATAGAAGGTAAAATGCAAAAAGTGAATCCTTAAGTAAATGATAAACTAGAGTTAATAGTAGTGTACCAATATTGATTTATCAATTATAACATGTGTTCCACAACAACGTGTGATATTAATAATAGAAGAGCAGAAGAAGCAGCGGAAGGGACTAAAGACTATAAGGAAACTGTACATTCTGCTCAATTTTTCCATAACTCTAAAACTGCTAAAAAAAACCTATTATTTCATTTATTTATTTTTATAGAGACAGGGTGTCTACATGTTGCCCAGGCTGGAGTGCAGCGGCTATTCACAGGAGCCATCACAGTACACTACAGCCTTAAATTCCTGGGCTCAGAAATCCTCCTGCCTCAACCTCCTGAGTAGCTGTGACTAGGGGTGTACAGCACCAGTCCAGAATTGTTTTTTAAAGTCCATGCAAATTAAAGAGAATGGTGGTTTTGTATAAGAAAAATGCTTTTCTTACAATTTTTGCACATATGAGAGCAAACTGTGTCAGTGATTTAGAAAGATATTACAAAATACTCTCAAAATTTAAGATGTGTGAGAACTATACCACAGAAAGAACAACTGCATTTATTGTGACTAAGTAAAATTGCAAGATCTCTGGCAGTTATTCCAATTTTCAATAGAAAATCATAAAGCAGGGGAAAATTTCAGCATTGATAAAAATTTCACTGCAAATTCTATTCATTATTTCTATCATATATTCTAGTGGTTGCGGTATAAAGATAGGGCCTCTTAATGTAATAATATATTCAAATTCTCAAGAAATGCTAGAAACAATGTCTAGTCTACCAGAGAGGTGATTATGCAAAGGGAATTGGGGGTAATGCTATATTTACTAATCTTTATTTCAACACTATATTCTAGACAGACGTTTCTTCATGTTACAGTTATTCTGCATCTATCATTAAGGCAACTTGCCCAAAAAATTTTAAGAGGATTTTTACAAAAGAAACTGAGACTAACATAACCCTCTTCTCTTTGTCTTTTATACTTCCAGTAGGATTATCTTTCTAAATCATAAAGTCAATCATATTCTTTCTTCCATGTAGTGGAAGGAACGTATAGTCTCCAGGAGAGAATGTCATATAAGAAAGCATGCCAGCCTTTTTCCTCACATCCTCTCACTCACTTCTCCCTGAAGAAGGTTAGAGAATGGTTCAATGTCCAGTGAAAGTGAGAGCTAATCAGGCGTGGTGGCTCACATCTGTAATCCCAGCATTTTGGAA
This sequence comes from Cacajao melanocephalus, assembly GCA_963573385.1. NCBI lineage: Eukaryota > Metazoa > Chordata > Mammalia > Primates > Pitheciidae > Cacajao > Cacajao melanocephalus. The sequence continues at coordinate 28,991 of CAUYLG010007591.1, forward strand.
GGCCAAGGCAGGTGAATCACCTGAGGTCAGGAGTTCAAGACCAGTCTGGCCAGCATGGCAAAACCTTGTCTCTACTAAAAAAAGAATTCGCCTGGCATGGTGGCACACACCTGTAATCCCAGCTACTTGAGAGCCTGAGAGAAGGGAATCCCTTTAACCCAGGAGGTGGAGGTTGCAGTGAGCTGAGATCATGCCACTGCATACTAGACTGGGTGACAGAGTAAGACTCTGTCTCAGAAGGTTAGAAAGAAAGAAGGAAAGAAAGAAAAAAGAAAGAAAGAAGAAAGAAAGAAGAAAGAAAGAAAGAAGAAAAGAAAGAAAGAAAGAAAGAAAGAAAGAAAAAAGAGAAAGAAAGAAAAAGCAAGCCTACACCTCAGACCTTTCTTTTCCCCATTTTAGGAACTGGCTGGCTACAAGATGGCATAGACTTACCAGTTTCTGTTCTTCTGCGTTAAGAAACTTTAAGTGGAATTATTTTGTTTGATTCACACAGTATATCTACAGCATCTGGAACCTGGCACATAGTAGGTTCTCAATATTTATTGGATCAATAAATGGGTAATCACATCAGTGTGAAGGACAGTAATTCTAGATAAGTGTATCAAACCCTGAAGACACAAATTCCTCCTGGGGTGGGCTGACTTGACTTCTAGATGAGAAGGGAAAGTACTAGGAAGCCTGCTTATGGCCACCTATCTGAGCCACATTCTATCATCCAATCTTGTCAAATATAAAATGGATACTGGTTCATCGATAATAGTTGATTCCTGTCTTTTTTTTTTCAATTTGATTTTTAACTTGCAGAAGAGAGGATCATGATATACTTTTGTTCATACATACCAGCTTTAATTTCCTGCTTGAAACAATAGTCTATAGCAAAAAGTTCAAATTTGTTAGGATGATAATCAATGACTTTTATAACTTTTACATAATTATTATGAAGGAAGAAAAGTGCAGCTAGGTCGGATAACTGAGAAACTCAATTAAGGATAAGTGAATAAACAGAGGAAGATTAATTAGAAATACAGAGAGTCAATACGTTTCAACTAAACATACATGATAAAACCTTATTGATCAAAAATATTTATATGATGTATCAAAATATTGAAATAAAATGTCAATTATGTATGCTATTGTTACATACTTTGCATAGACTTTTTACCTTTTTTCACTTTTAAACATCATTATATCTGACTGATTTTTTATAGTTTCAAAACAGTTCAGTTTAAGCTCAGATATCTGGTGACCCGTCCACATAGGTTGTATCACTAACATGAATTTTCTCTCTAGTGAAGAAATATGCTTTCATAATTTCAATACATTAGTGCGGAATATGCTTTTTGAAGGAACAGACTCATACCATTGGGAAATGCTTTCTAGATATCTCAAACCCAGAACGTTACTACAGACACTCTAAAGTGTACATTAAGAAACATAAGAGTTTACTAAAAATTGTCTGTTTTATTTTATCTAGATGTAGTCATCACACTGGTTCACTCTGAAAACTTGCAGTATGCCTTATGCTTTGAATAAAGATAAATTGATCAAAAGAAAAAGGAATTTCCACAGCAAAAATCAGAAATTCTTGCTACATAAATTTCAGAGAGCAAGCAACATACAGATTTTCCTTTAAGAGTCAGTTTTTACCAAAGAATAAAGTTCCCATATATAAAACTCGAGAGAGAGAGAGAGAGAGAGAGAGAGAAACAATCACAGTAACAACTTCATTTTAGCTTGAAAAATTGTTAGTTCATTTATTTAACTAATGTTTTGCATGCTTATTGGGAAGAACAGTGGGACTATGAAAAGAATGTAAGACAAATTTCCTTAGGTTTGAGACTTTGCTTGTTAATGGTTTATTTGACAATTTATTTACCATTTTTTTAAAAGACAGTTTTCCCATTTTATTAATTGGAGAAAATAATGACTATATGATCTGTGGCAAACATTAAATAAGATACTATATAAAGAACCCAGCACAGCGTACCCAGAAAATCATGTTTTATCTTCTTTCCTCTTGTAACTCTTTCCTCTCTTCATGTTCTGGATGTTAGGGGAACAGAGATAAGCCAGATATTTTACTGGCCTTAAGAGTTGACAATTTAGTGAAAGAGTCAGGTAATTCAAAAGCAAAACACACTCATCAAAACACAACTGTTTCAAAACTGTTTAGTTTAAGCTCAGATATCTGGTGACCTGTCCACACGGTTGTATTACTAAACCATAAATAGTTACTAAAGTAAAATATTATTAATATTTCTTATAGTATTAGAATGTTTCTAACTCTGGGATCAGAAATAATCATAAATAGTTTTTAATGCCTTAGAAGCATTGTGCTCCTTCAGTTTTTAGGTTCTAAAAGCAATGTGAAAAACTAAGAGAGATAGGAATGTAGATGTGGTTTCTGCCCACCAGGAACTTTATATTTTAGATGGGATAAAACTGCATATAGGTAAAGCACCTATACAATAACACTCAACACTGCATGATCAACTGCCAGATCACGTGGATATATGCTAAATAAAAACACATACACTGAAAATTAATACATCTCGAACTACTCTATAACAGAATAGTGTTTAACTGCAACTTGAAAAACAAAACTTTTCAGGTATGAGAAGAAACCATTTATTCACTCATTCATTGAGAAAACCAATATTTACTACCAGGTGACAGACACTGTTGTATGCACTGCAATGCAATGATGAATGAGCTAGAAAAATCTCCTGACCTAATGGGGTTTATGGACTACAAAGAAGAAAATAAACAAATAATTATGTAATATTGTTTGGGATGGTGATGTGACGTAAAGAGGAATGTCATGAATGACACTTTAGTTTACAACTAGCTGAATTCTGGAACCATTTGTGAAAATGGGGAGGAATTTGATTTGGATTGGAGCGAGGTAGTAAAAAGAGGCCTCAAGACTTCTGTATTCAACTACTAGTTTAGCTTGATGTTTATATGTCATTCAACTCAGGAGCTGAATGGAAAGGCTAGAGATATCAGTGTAAAGGTGTTAGTGGACAGATGACTCTAAAAACCATAAACTTGGTGGCACTCCAAGGCACAAAGTGGTAATTCAGAAAAGAAAACAAGACAAGACAACAGAAGTCTAATATCGGTTGGGAAGATGAAGACAAATCAGCCTAGGTGTCTGGGAAAGCAGCCAGTGAGTTAGGATGTGTAACTTCAGGGGAAGGTATCTCAAAAACCAGTGAATAAAGTGTTTCAAGGATGAGGGAATGATTGTGCCAAAAGCTGCTACAGAGTAGAGGAAGATTAGAACTGAGAATTCGCGAATAGATTCGTCTACATGGAGGTTTTTGGTGACTTCACAAGAGGAGGGTCATAGGAGTGACTGGATGAAAACTTGACTGGAATGGCTTCAAAGATAAAATTGGAGTTTAAGAAATAAAAAGAATGGGTAGAAGACACTATTTTCAGCAGTTTTCCTACCATGAGAGGCAGAAACATGTATGAGTGAAATGAAGGGCCACAGAAATTGTTAAAATGAGTGGTGTTACAACTAGTACTTAGACTGATGAGAACACACAGTGGAGTAATTGATGTTGCAGTTAAAGACAGACAAGTAAAGTTTCAGGAACAAAGCCCCTTTGAGTATTTTAGAGATGATGGGATCCAGTGTGGGAGAGGAATCTTTGGCTTTCAGTGAAGGTAAGAAAAATTTACTCACTGTAACAAAAGAGAAGCATTGTAAAATGAGATTGCAGATATATTGGTGGGTTTGGTAATGGGAGATGAAGTTGTTATTCTCTTCCAATTTCTTTGTTTTCTCACTGAAATGAAAGCTGAAGTCGTTAACAGAGTAAGGAGGGTGAAAGTATGTTAAAAGTTTGAGAAAAAAGGAAAAATTGTGAAGGTGTTCTAGAGATTTGGAGAGTGGAGGAACTAGGAATATAGAAACTGCAGAAACATTTTGAAAGCTCACAGGAAATGGAGTGTTATAAACTTAAAGTGAAAGCAATCAGCATTATCATATTTTTCCCAATCCATGTTCCTTAGCTTTCAGGGACACATGGGATAGTTGAGAAAAGGAGTTTCACCAAGAAGATATGGGAGGGCAACGGAATGAGTAAATGATTGAGTCTGGAGTCTAAGCTGGGGAAGGAGAGAGGACAAAAAAATGGGTCTTTGATAATGAAAGAGTGATGGGCTATACATTAGAGGCCAGTGTTGATGGATTGTTGGCTGGAGATAGTGGCATAAATGTGTGAGGGATTCATTAAATAGGAATACATAGGCGAAATTTTGGAGGAAATGATATTACTGGTGGGTCAACGTTTAGGGTGTGATATGAGAGTGGGAGGTTTTATTGAGGTGGGAAACTCATATAAACAGTTTATGTGTAGTTTGAAAATGGTTATAATTTTGAAAAGTAGGTGTAAGTGAACATGGGACTCCATTGATTAAGCCCAAATCTTTATTTGAAGAAGGAGAAAAAAAGATTTTAATGGAGACAATTAAACGTGACCTTAGCACCTGAGTAATAACACTGGCATAGAAAGAATGCTTATTTATACTTTCTAATCTCTTAGCAAAACCAGTAAACAAAAGCACCTGACATAAAAAATATATATGTAAACTCAATGAAATGTATTCTAAATAATTGCTTTGTTTTCTACTGTGAGTTGTAGTCTAATATCATTTTCAAGTATTGGAAAGCATCTGGTTTACTACATATTGCTCTAAGTGAATACACCCTTGTTTCTAGTAATACTCTTGTTTTTGAAGTTCTATTGCCAATGCAAAATCATAAATAAAAATAATTATGTGCTAGTTAGGAAGATGCACCAAAGTCCAGGATTTCAAAGAAAAATGTAACCAATCAACAGTTCAGGAATTACCAGGAAAGATATCAACTTGTATATCTGATTTTTTCTTTAAAAATATTTTAAATCATTCTATTATAAAGACACAATCACACGTATGTTCCTTGCGGCACTGTTTACAGTAGCAAAGACCTGGAACCAACCCAAATGCTCATCAAGGATAGACTGGACAAAGAAAATGTGGCATATATACACCATGGAATACTATGCAGCCATAAAAAAACGACGAGTTCGTGTCCTTTGCAGAGACATGGATGAATCTAGAAACCATCATTCTCAGCAAACTGACATAAGAACAGAAAACCAAACACTGCCTGTTTACACTCACAGGTGGGTGATGAACAATGAGAACACTTGGGCACAGGGAAGGGGTAGGTGGTAGGGGGGTGGAGGGGGAGGGACATCGTGGGGCGGGGAGGATGGGGAGGGATAACACTGGGAGAAATCCGCCTGATAACACCGCACTGCCTGATGTAGGTGACAGCAGGTAATGAGGCTCCAGGAATCGAGACAGCAAACCACCATGGCATATATGTACCTATGCAACAACCCTGCAGGATACAGGATATGCACAAGTACCCCAGATCCCAAAGTACAATTTAAAAACATTACTGATTAAATGCTCTTTATACCATAATTTTTTTTTTTTAATAGAGATGGCGTTTCACCATGTTGGCCAGGATGGTCTTGATCTCCTGACCTTGTAATCCGCCCACCTCAGCCTCCCAAAGTGCTGGAATTACAGGCATGAGCCACCGTGCCTGGCCAAAAAAAAATTTTTTTTAAATGTTGACATATTTAGTTATATTTTTAAAAGTTCTTACTTGAGAGAGGATTTTCATTTAAACCCAAGTACCCCTCCCTCTTCTTTATCTATGCCCATTGTAATTCTAGGTCTTTGTGTCATAAGACTTCAACATAGACTCCCCTTCGTCCCCTTTACCTGCTGGAATGGCAATGGAAGAACTCCAGAGCGTCAGACTGGTGCTCATTCATTATGAAGTTAGGACAGGTAAAGTTACCCAGATGTGAAATGTCCACTTGCCAGAGGCTAATGATGACATTTTATCCCAGACCAGTCATGAGTACAGTTCCATAAAACAAGAACATATGTTGGAGATAAAATAATATTAATACAACTAAAAATAGCTAACAATTGTGATAATTCAACTATTATACCCATATAAGGGTGTTTTAAATACCATTTTTCTATTCACTTAAAAAAATTAATTTTAGTCATTTGAGAAACCATAATGAATCTGAAAGAGCTGGTTTGGCTGCCAGGGTAAATACTTAATTAGGCTGTTCTGCCAGGTGCTTTCTGAGCAGACTTACTCTGGCAAATTGCAATGAGACAAGCTCCGCTGCTCTCAAAGGTGATGGTGGCCCAAGTGAGGACAGTTGATTACCTTGGTCTACATCCCCCAGATGTGTTGAGATTGCATGATGAGACTAGCCTACTGATGAAATTAAGCTCCCAGGAGTTGCTCTCCTTAAATCAAGGGGCATCTTATTTGAAGGGAAGGAATATGTGCCTGAGACCAGGTCTTTCACCATCTGTTCAGTTCCGGGTTATAAATAGGATTTTAAGGCAAACACAATTCCTAATTTCACAAAATATATGTTTGAATTTAACTAGAGAAAGGCTAGGTTTTTGTTTGTTTAGCCAAAAGTGTTTTTCAAGGTAAAGGAAGGGAGAGGTAAATAATATAATAATGTAATAAGTGTGTGTGTGTGTATGTGTGTGTGTGTAAACACATTCTATGTGCCAGTCACTCATAAGTGGTTCCCATACATTATTTCAACTTATTTAAGAAGCTTCTTCATATTTAATTTGTGGTAGAAATAATCAGAAATATTGATAACTCTCTGCTTTTCTATTCACTGAGAATCTTTTATCAGAAAGTAAGACATAAACACATTTACCAGAGAACAGCATGTTAGAATTAATCAAGTTTAAGATGCATCTATAGGCTATAAGTCATGTATGTATGATAAATTCAAAGAAGAAATATATAAATGGGTTGGAATTGATCAAGACTTACATGAGGAAAAACATGAGTTTTGAACTAGAGTAATTTTTTTAATAAATTAAAAAGATGATTCCTGGCTATGTAGAGGGGAGGAATACATGTACAAGAACTCAAATGATGAAGATTTGAATCCAAGGATAAAAAAATAATCTATTTCAGCCTCTGGAGCTTCTGGGCAGCTCAGAAGAGCACCTACCATTCTAGTCCTGTGATCTGTAGAGGTTAAATTTGTTCTAGTGTAATTCACAGGCTGATTAAGAAGACAGGCCTTCATTTCATCCAGCAATCCCATAATTGAATATATATCCAAAGGATTATAAATCATTCTGCTATAAAGACACATGTACACGTATGTTTATTGCAGCCCTATTTACAACAGCAAAGACTTGGAACCAACACAAATGCCCATCAATGATAGACTGGATAAAGAAAATGTGGCACAAACATACCATGGAATACTATGTAGCCATAAAAAAGAATGAGTTCATTTCCTTTGCAGGGACATGGATGAAGCTAGAAGCCATCATTCTCAGTAGACTAATACAGCAACAGAAAACCAAACACTGCATGTTCTCACTTATCACTTATAAATGGGGTTTAACAATAACACATGGACTCAGGGAGGAAAACATCACACACCAGGGCAGGGGTAGGGGCAAAGGGAGGGAGAACATTAGGACAAATACCTGATGCATGTGGGGTTCAAAACATAGATGATGGGTTGATAGGTGCAGCAAACCACCATAGCTTATGTATACACATGTAACAAACCTACATGTTCTACACATGTATCTCAGAACTTAAAGTAAAATAAATAAATAAATAGATAAAAGGTTTTTTAAAAGACAGATCTTCCACACAGAAAAAGTCTTACCTACAATTGGGATGACATTTTACTAGACACACATGCAATGTTTCTATTCTGAGATGTTTTAAAAAATACGAACAACCTTGGGAAGGGGATTGGTTAAGTCTGAAATCTCAGAGTAAACTAGTTTCCAAAACCACATTCCTTCTTGGCAGAAAAAGAGCTGCATGAGTGAATTGGGCATATGCTTTATGTGGCTGAAGAAACTCAAGACTCAGGTGGTCCTGCCTGGCTTTACATCCCACTCAGCCTCTTAACTAGTTCCGTGTCTCTGGGAAAATTTGTCAGTAACTTCAAGTCAAGATAAAAATTGTAGCCAATTTCAAGGTGGATTTCTGAGGCTCAAAGAGGTGTCCTATGAAAAGTGTAGTTCTTGGAACATAATAAACAATCTCTAGATGTTTGCTGTTATTATTTTGAGAAGCAAAAATTATTTTGAGAAGCAATAGAGGGCTAGAGAAAACAGTAAGGAGCATCAGGACTTTAGGCATCAGAAGTATACCAAGGATGTTGGTGGAACAAAAGGGGGAAAAAAAGCACCTTGGCTAATTTTGTAATTTTTCACTGGCTGATCCTGCAGAGTAACTCAGAGAAGTGTTTTGCAAATAGGCCATAAGATTTCCTACTGGTATAATCTTTCACAGATTAGTGGTCGTAATATCCTGTACTTTCTCTATTCTAGAATGCCTCCTGTTCCTTTAGTGCCTTCTTTCTCCATGTTGGCTCTCTGATAATTTTTGGAAAGTGATGTGCCCAGTGTCTATTTCACCAGGCCCCAGACCTTCACTCCATGAAGCCAGAGCTTGCATGCTGCCCTCGGCCTGGGGACAGTGGGAGCAGATTGCTGGCTATCTGAGTAGTACTTGTTAAGTTATTTCCCCACATTGAATCATCAGTCACAGGCTGGCAGATGACCTCAGCATGGCCAGGGAAATTCACACCTATTTATTAGCAAAAGGAATGAAGCCAGAGTGAAGCTCATGGTTTAGGTATTGTTCAGCCACATTGGGATACGCAATATTACTGGGGCAATGCAGTCAACACAGCTATTTTGAGACCAGCTTCCTTTTTGTTCCCCCTAAATAAGTTTCTAGTGAATTTGAGACCACAGAACATCCCTGGGGTTCTTCCTGGTTTTTCTGGTCCAGGAAGAAGGCTATTGTGATTTTTCCATTACAGGTGTGAGAAAAATGTTGGAGGCCACTTTTCCTCATCACAGGGTGAGACAACTCAAACCAGTTGGATATATTTATGTAAAAAGCAAGAGTATTTTGTTTTAAGATAACCATTTTAGTATGCTTCCATTCACTTAAAATAAAAATCTTATTTCAAAGTGTCTTAACAATGGTGCTAGGAATCTCTCATTTTTTGGTAGAAAACAATATTAAACTATTAACAATCCTTTTAGGGTGTTTTTTTGGATATGAATTTTGGATGAGTTATTTAATCTTTTAACTAAGTTTGTTTTTTTAAAAAAACTGCAAACCGTATTTATCTGGCCAAATTTCAAGTTTAATTTTGTTCTAGGAGGTCCCCTGTCTTTGATGGGTTTGCATACAGGTTAGGGAGAAAAGAATAAGAAACATAAAATCATTAGAGAACTGAAAAGGAAAATTTTAATGTGCTGCAAATTTGTGTACTATATGGAGGATAATTAGGCTAAGAGGATACAGGTGGGAGGGATGAATGTCAACTGAGTAGCCAGCTATGGCTTCACAGAGGGTGTGAAATTAAACTGGACTTTGCCAGATGGACCTACCATGGATCAACACAAAAAACATAGAACGACAATAAATTTAGAGATAACAGCATAAGCAAAGATGGAAGGGTAGGAAGGAGCTGGGTAATGTTGATAATGGCATTCACTCAGCCATTCAGCAGTATGGGGGAGACCACATCCAGACTAGGAGAACGTTCCATCTGTTGTAATCCTAAATATTCTTTATGTGCTTTACAAAGTACTTAAAACAATGTAAGGAGATAGCCTGGGCATGGTGGCTCACACCTGTAATCCCAGCACTTTGGGAGGCTAAGGCAAGTGGATCACCTGAGGTCAGAAGTTCAAGACCAGCCTGGCCAACATGGTGAAACCCCGTCTCTACTAAAAATACAAAAATTAGCTGGGCAGGCACCTGTAGTCCCAGCTACTTGGGAGGCTGAATCAGGAGAATTGTTTGAACCCAGGAGGTGGAGGTTGCAGTGAACTGAGACTGCACCACTGCACTCCAGCCTGGGCAACAAGAGTGAAACTCTGAGGAAAAAAAAAAGAATAAGGAGACGGTTTGGCAAACAGTGGTAAGCATAGGGTCAAACTATCCTGGGCTTAAATTTCAGGGGTACCATTTATCAGCTGCATGACCTTGGCCAAGTATTTAAACCTCTTTATATCAGTTTGCTTATTTGTAAAATGGCAAAAATGGCACCCTGCCCTGAATAGATTGTTGTGGAAAGTGAAAAAGTAAATGTCACTGAGACATGGTGCTTGCTGTACAGAAGAGAACTTGTGAGTGGTTGCTAGTATTATGGTTGCCATTGCTGCTATTATTTTTCATAGTAGCAGTAGTGCTCTGATCTTTGGAATAAGATTAGATTGATAAGTGGTATGGAATACAGTTATACACATAGTGTGAAACACAAGGTAGGGAGATTATATTTAAGGTGACTATATACTCCTATTTACATGAGGAATTTTCCATTTACACCTATGGTCTTGACATAAATACTGAGTGCGCCTTTTTTTTACTCTCAAATATGTCCTGGTTTGAGCAATAAATTATATGGACATGTCTTTTATAACTGATGCTGTGTAGATTTTTGAACAGGGAAAATGATGAGCTGGAGGTGGTGCTTTAGTGAGATTTCTGTGGCCATGACATCCAAGGGGCTTAAAGGTTGGATGACAGGGAGAGCAGCAAGGATGTTCTTATGGATACCAATGGAGACCCCAAAATACAAAGATAGTTACAGAAGAGGGAAGTTCCTAGTAAATCCTAGTAACAAAAGCAGGAGGAAAGGAGCACTCTCTTCTTCCTAAATCTGACCCTTGACCACTCACATTCTTCACTTAGTTCTCAAGCCCTTCTTAGCAGAATTCCTGCGCAGAATTCCTGCGCAGAATTATAACCCATGATAGATGGAAAACCCTATGATCAGGGGGCCAATCTATTCCAGCCTAGGGGGGTGAAGTAGAGGCTCCCAATCACTCTGACTTGATCTGGCATAAACTACTCAGACAGTGTAAGAAATAATGGTGTGAAGATTCTCTGACTTTCCTGGGCATTTATAATTGTCCCATGTTCAAACTGCTCTGATGATTTATGGTGAATGGCCTTGTGTCATGCCCCAAACTTAGGCTTCTCCTCTTTGACGTTTGGTAGCAGGCCAGTCTCAAAAAGAGTAAACTTTTCTAGTGAAGGTGGACAATTTAGCTAAAACAAACAAAAAATACCATTATATAAAAGAAAAAGAGCAGAAGACATATACTGAGAGTTTCTAGTAGCTGGGGAGATAGTTCTTAGCTAAGCACAGTGTGGATGACAATAGGAAGGCAGAAGTTGGACTGAGCAGGACAGAATTCTCTGCATTATTTAGGTGGTGACAGCGGGGAATATCTCCAGGAGGATAAAGAACAGGGACCTGAGCTTGAGCACTTGCTGAGGAGGAAAGACAGGAGAGGACCTGTGAGGCTTGGAGAGGGACTTTCGGAATGATATAACTATGTCTGGGTATCTATATGGTTGTGTGCTACGGGACTGCACTGTAAACCTTCCTCTGTCTCACAAATGTAATTACTATAACAAAACATTCTGCATTGATACCTCATGCTTTTGGTGCCTGGGCATTTTATCTGGCACTATGGGGAGCAACTGGGTCATGTGGTTAAGTGAGATAGTGAGAATTTGGGGTCAGTGCATTCAAATTAGGTGCAGTAGACTCTAAGCTACACTTGTATGTACAAGACTGTGATGAAATCTAGACCAAAAGGAAATATTAAGTAAAAGTCCTGGGTTTTGAATATTATGTTTCAAATATTTTTTGCACAGACTTTTGACCAGTAAAGTCTGAAGGAGGGTCACCTTGTCTGAATAAGGAAGTTCTTTGGGAGTGTTACCATAAAAGCCCCAAACAAATTAATGCCTACAAACGTTTAATTGCTGCAAAGGAGCTCTTAATTTAAAGAGGATCCAAAGTGAACCCTTTGGTAAAGCATGGAATCTTTTGTAATGCAAATAAACCCTCCCCATGTGCTATTATCTTATCTTGTAAGTTTCTGAATTGGGAAAATGCTGGGCCCACCTGTACTCCATTCACTGCACAGTGAGAAAACCCAGCATAATAGAGAGTGAGCCCTAGGAATATTTCAACTCTAGCAGCATGGTTCACTGTTGTCTATGACATGTTGTTAAATTATTGATACTCAACCAGGCTTTGGGACATGGGCTTTGTTGTTTTGAGCTAACAAAGCCACCTGAGAGAAAGCCATAATGAGAGAGCAGGGACTTAGCTGTGATGGGGTGATGCTTCCGGGCAGCGAATCCTTCCCACAACAGGAGAGGGCTACAAATTACTTGGACTGACCACTCTTGCAAAAAGGAAGAGAAAATAGGTGCATTAATGAAATTCTTACAACAGATGGCAAACTGTCCTTGGATTCTCTGGTGGGGGGAAAGGGGAAAAAAAAAACTTTCAAAAAATATTTTATATGAGTTTATCACACTGAATCCGCTTACTCTGAGGACTCACAGAGAGCTGTGTAAGAGACATTCACTTAAATTATTTAACAGAAGATGACAGAAAAGAATTAAAGAAAGAAATTTTCCTATCTCAAGTTAAAACAACAATCTACTCTCTATCCACGGGTAAATCTCTGGGTCCAGATGGTTGCCCAACAGAATTTTAGCAAACATTTGGAGAGATAATAAGGCCTGTAACAGTAGATAATTACTCACTTATATATGGCTCAGTGCCCCCTCATCTACATTCGTTTCTATAGCAGGTTTTTTGCCAAAAGAAAGGAAGCAGACCCCAGCTCTATTTTCTCATTTGTAACATTCTCTTGCTTCACTCTGTGCAGATGCCAGGAATCATCGCTTTGATTTCAGTGTCCTTATGAAGACCTTTGAGCACAATGAGAAGATGAGGCAACATTAAATATTACTGAAATGGGATATGAAAGCAGCTACTAGAAAATCCTGCAAGAAAATAGGTAAAGATCCAGTTTAGTTGTCAAAACACATCATCCAACTGATGGAAAGCTGCAGGGGAGGGGGATCCCATTTACCCTTCTTTTTCACTTCCACCACTCTCTTTCTCAAGAGAAGGTATTAGGAATCCTGTTCTCTCTCCCTCTTTTCCTTCCTCTTTCTTTCTCTCGTACAGTTTTTTTTTCTTTCTTTCACTCTCACTTTC
>CAUYLG010007592.1:0-85005 GCA_963573385.1 Cacajao melanocephalus
GTGATCCACCCACCTCAGCCTCCCAAAATGCTGGGATAACCGGCGTGGATACTAGAGGTGAGAAGAGAAGCATCGTTCTTCACCCCAGCCAAGCAATCTGTGAGGTTCCTTTCCTTTCATCAGAAGAAGGAGAAATGAATATTTGGAAGCAAACTCAATAAATGCCCACTGCAATAGTTGTTGTTATTGGCAACATGATCATCGTGCACAGGCTACATTCAGCACAAGTATCCCAGCTCCTTCTCACAGACTAAACTATCTTGTTTGAAATCCCTAACCAGGAAGTGCCCCTTTCTTTGCCACTCACATGCATGACTTGCCCCAAGTTGCCAAGTGTGGTGCAGCTCTTCTCCACTTACTGAAATGCCAATCATAGAATCCCTCATTTAAGGGACTGGTGGTGAATTAAGTCAAATTTACTATAAAATGAAAGGAATTTAAATTTTGTGTCTGCCCTCTTGTCTCTGTAGCTACCACCATTTGTGATACAGGCTAATCTTTAACACTGATGAGCACATGCCCAGCCTCAACAAGCACCATTTTGCCCTAACAAGTCTTAAGGAGAAGTCATTCCCAGTGAAATAAACAACTCATTAGTTTGGGGAGAGAATAATCAGTAGAGGCATGGACTTCTAATTTGTATTTTTATTTTGTGATTTATTTTCAATCAATCAGCAAGTACTTATCGACTGCTTACTATGTGCCTATCCATGCTTTCATTCTGAATAGAATAATGTATTGTTTTCAACCTGGGTATTGTTGTTAGTGTTTAATAAAACATATTGGATTTTCTTCCTAGTTAATATACAGACACACACACTCACGGACTTTAACTCTTGCTGCGGCATTAGTGGTAACTTTTCTACTTCATGCTGGAAATCAAAAGGAAAATGGGATTTTATTTCAAATAATTTCATCTTTGAGTAAATTTTTTCTGGAATGTGCTTATTTCATTGATAATGGCTTTATTTTTTTTCCTCTTTCTTCAATTTACTTGTATTCCATTGTTGTACCAATCTGTTTGCCCAATTTTGGCATTACACAAATTTGAGACCTTTCATTATTAACTGTGCAGGTTTTTTTTTTTTTTTTCTTTTCTGAGACAGTCTCACTCTGTCACCAGGATGGAGTACAGCGGCGCAATCTTGGCTCACCACCACAACCTCTGCCTCCCGATTCAAGCGATTCTCTTGCCTCAGCCTCCCGAGTAGCTGAGACTACAGGCACATGCCGCCACACCCAGCTAATTTTTGTATTTTCAGTAGAAACGGGGTTTCATCATGTTGGCCAGAATAGTCTCGATCTTCTGACCTTGTGATCCACCCACCTCAGCCTCCCAAAGTGCTGGGATCACAGGTGTGAGCCACCGCGCTCAGCATCCGTGCAGATTGTTTAATCAGCTCAGGGTTCTTTTCAAATGAAAGTTAGACTTACCTCTCTATTCGCTTTCAACTCTCAGCCTACGAATCTTTTAGACATAGTCTTTCCTGTTTTGCCCAAGTACCTGGTTCTGATCAGGCCAGCTCTGATCACCAGCGTCTACACACAAAACCTTCTAGACTGCTCAGCCACCTCCAATCCTTAGATTTTCCTTGGCCATTGGCCTGCTGACCCCCATAGGGAATGGCTTGCTCCTCACCCCAAAAAGAAAAAGAGAAATCACTCCAATGCTTCAACATTCTAGCAGAGAGGTGCAATTCTGGCCAGAAGTAGAGAGCCCATCCTTTAGTGTAAGAAAAACCATCGAATGAGCTTTCCTTATGTAGAGATGGGTAGAATCTCATTTAGGGAACAGGCTTAGACAAAAAGAAATTATGGGTTACTGGGGGAGGTTCTTGGTGTATTGAAAAGGAATGGGTATTTGTGGTGAGGGAAGTCTGGAGCCAGAAGAAAAGTTAAGATAGTCTAAAGGAGAACATTCTATAATGACAGAACTGTTTCATATCTTTACTATCCAATATAGTGACCATTAGCCACAAGTGGTTTTGAGCACTTTTACTTTTATTTAATTTTAATTCATTTCAATTTAAATAGTCACACATATCTGGGCACAGTGGCTCACACCTGCAATCCCAGCACTTTGGGAGGCTGAGGCAGGTGGATCACTTGAGGTCAGGAGTTCGAGACCAAGCTGGCTGACATGGTGAAACCCTGTCTCTACTAAAAATACAAAAAAAAAAAAAAAATTAGCTGGGCATGGTGGTGCATGCCTGTAATCTCAGCTACTTGGGAGGTTGAGGCAGGAGAATTGCTTGAACCCAGGAGATGGAGGTTGCAATGAGTCGAGATCATGCCCCTGCACACCAGCCTGGGGGACATAGCAAGACTCTGTCTCAAAAAAGAAAAAAAGTTACACATGTGGCTAGTGGCTAGTGACTACTGTTTTGGACTGTGCAGGTCTAGGTAGAAAGCCTCGGAAAATCCAGGATGAAGCCTTAGAAACAGCCAGTGAGAAACTGCCTGCAGTAAAGATGGTGAAAAGAATTTGGCTTTCTGCTGTGTCGTGACAGTATGCTCTGTAGCGCTGGGAATGGAGGGAGGAAGGAACATGAACGGAACACTGGGAGGGGAGGGATCGGAGGCTTTGACAGGTCCTTTTAACCTTAGTATCCAAAAGGGTTGTGACTTAGACTAAGCCAATGAAAACAGAGGCTGGGTAGAGTTAGAAGTGACCCCAGGAAGGACAATGAAGGTCTGATTTACAGGTAAATGTGGGCAAGCTAGGTGAAGAAAGAGGCTAGGCTTGTATTGCAGGCTGTTAATATCTCTGCTGGACAGATGCCCACCTGCTGCAGTGCCACAGCAGAGCTTTGGAAGATATGTTGGGGAGGGCGGGACTGCCGGGGACCCACAGGGCAGAGGCCAGCCTCCCTAGGCCTACTTTTGGGACAGAAACATTAGTCCCCTGAGTAGTGGAAGTAGGAGGTTACTCAACAGAGGTGAGGACGCTTCCCTTCAGAAGCTGCCAAATGTTGCCTTTGTCCCAGGAGATCCTCTCCTGGACTGCTCCAGTCTGTTCCTTACCCCCACCCCCATCATCATCATCTTCCTCCCAGTATGGCCTTCCTACTTACAGACAGGAAATGAGCAAAATCACTTGACATCCACGGGATGAAATTGCAGCTACAGTGGCTGCCTAATAAATTAGGAGGCAAATCAGTCTGAGCACCCACTTACAGGAACCTGAGGCTTGAAAGTAGCATAGTGCAATGCAGGCCTTTCGGGTGCTCCCCAAGTGGCTAGATCAGGGGTCCCCAACCCCTGGGCCACAGACCGGGTCAGTGGCTGGTTAGGAACCAGGCTACACAGCAGGAGGTGAGTGGCGAGCAAGTGAGCATTACCACCGGAGCGCAGCCTCCTGTCAGATCAGCAGGGGCATTCCATTCTCACAGGAGCACGAATCCTATTGTGAACCCCGCATTCGAGGGATCTAGCTTGCACACTCCTTATGAGATGATCTGTCACTGCCTGATGATCTGTCACTGTCTCCCATCACCCCAAGATGGGACCATCTAGTTGCAGGAAAACAAACTCAGGGCTCCCACTGATTCTACATTGTGGTCAGTTGTGTAATTATTTCATTATACATTACAATGTAATAATAATAGCAATAAAGTGCACAATAAATGTAATGCCCCTGAATCGTCCTGAAACCACCCCCTACCCCCAGTCCATGCAAAAATTCTTTTCCATATAACGAGTCCCTGGCGCCAAAAAGGTTAGAGAATCAAAACATCCTCCCTTAGCAGAAAGGCTAAGGGCTATCTCCAACACGAAGGCCTTTGCTCCTCTTCCCACCTGTGACACGTCTTCTCTGGCTCTCTGCTTACAAGAGGCTAGTCCCAATGTGGGTACACAGCTCCAGTTCCTCCTGAACCCTGGTGCT
Source organism: Cacajao melanocephalus (assembly GCA_963573385.1). Lineage (NCBI taxonomy): Eukaryota > Metazoa > Chordata > Mammalia > Primates > Pitheciidae > Cacajao > Cacajao melanocephalus. Next base: position 3,887 of record CAUYLG010007592.1, read on the forward strand.
GACAAACAGAGGGCTCAGCTCTCCCAGGCTGCCAAATCTACTACTCTCATGAACACTACATTGGCTTAATTATTTTAATTGAAAAAAAGTAGGCTACTAATGATTATCGCTCTCTCAGCCAATACCTAACGGAGCCACGAAGCTAAAAGAACTGAGGTCCACTGTGAGTTTTTAAAGCCTTGTTATTGCAGAATGGCTCTCACGTTTGGGTTAGAGTGGGGAGCTGCCACCCTTCAGGGAGGGATAGTTAACATAGTTGATGTCAATGCATTTCTTTTGCTTTTCATGGAAAACCCACCCCAGGGCTCTGCCTGAGTCAAAAGGGTTCTGGAGTGCTTATGATTTCTTGCTCAAGAGAAAAATAGCCTTTTGCATAATTCTGAGAGCAAGTAACATGACCCTCCACCACATCTTGGAAAATTCCGAGATACACAATGCATAAGATGAATAGAGATCCCAGCAAGCAAGCCGTGATAAGGAGGTGTGTGGCATTCCACACCAGTCTCTTGCCTGTGAAGTGACATAAAAGCCCAGTTAGTGCTGAGTAATGGCTGTGTTTTTCTTGTCTACAGATTCCAGTTGTATGAAAGCTGCACGCAGCAAGGAAACACCATGTCTGCTAATAATGGAAATTGTTTGAGATTTCTGAAGAATTGGTGAACAAGAGGGGGTTGCACTGAGGTAGCTTTGGGAGTTCATGCCTTGCCTGAAGATTTGGACACAGGCTTGTTGCTCTTAACTTAGCAGCTTCAAACAGGGATGAGAGGAAATTTTGTGCTTAGGTGGGATGGGGGAGGTGAGGGGCATATAGAATTTGAGGGTCTGGCCAGGCGCGGTGACCCACTCCTGTAATCCCAGCGCTTTGGGAGGACGAAGAGGTGCATCACCTAAGGTCAGGAATTCAAGACCAGCCTGGCCAACATGGTGAACTCTATCTCTACCAAAAATACAAAAATTAGCTGGGCGTGGTGGCGGGCACCTATAATCCCAGTTACTCAGGTGGCTGAGGCAGGAGAATTGCTTGAACCTAGGAGGTGGAGGTTGCAGTGAGATGAGATTGTGCCATTGCACTCCACCCTGGGCAACAGAACGAGACTCCATCTCCAAAAAAAAAAAAAAAAAGAATTCGGGGGTCTTTGGAGACTAGACAACCTAGTATGGGAACCTCCTGTAGGTTCTTCCAACCTCTGGCCAATTACTACCACATCCTGAGTTCTGCCCAAAGACCTTAGAAGGCCAGAGCAGAGACACATTAGCAAGAAGCTTCCACCTCTGGATCGAGGCATCCTCCACAAGGAGGCTCTCAATTGTCTTTCCATCTGCTGCTCTCTCACTTTCTAGATCTCAGGTCGTGGTGGGGACATGGGACATGGAGCCTCACGACCACCCATGAGGTGGGCTTGGTGTATAGCATTATGTCCAGTTTTATAGATGAGGATATCGGGGCATAAAAAATGGGAATGCTTCCACCGAATAGCAGAGGCAAAATGCAAACCCAGACTCTTAAAGTCATGCTCAGTGTCCTTCATTACCTGCTCCCTCCTCTACAGATGCACTCAGCTTTGGCCTTCAACTCGCCCTTTTGGCCCCTACCTTGCTTTGCCCTTCAATGTATCCGTCTGGCTCCCAATAGCCTGCTTGTCTCAGCCTCCAGTGCCCGCCCACGCCCCGCCTCTGCTTACAGTACTGCTTCAGAAAGGTGGTTGCTGGTTTCCTCTGTTTCTAAACTCCTGACAATCTGACAATCTATCTGCCTGGTTTCTGACCTCAACTTCAGCCTCCTCCAGGTCTGACCGTGTTGGGTTCTGGCTGTCTCTGTGCTTCATGGTCACATTTGCTAGAGGACTGCCCATGAAGCTGGGCCATGTTTGGTGGGAGCTGGGCCAGACAGCAGGCCATCAGCCAATGACCACTCAAAGATACTGGGCCAGATGGGAGAAGCAAGGTCAGAAGCCAAGGAATGGAGCCAAAGGTGCATCAGAGGCAGGAACCCATACATAGGTCAGCAGGGTATGAGCCACGGAAACATGCCAGGCAAAGGCAGATGAAATGGGGTGGTTCTGGAGGCCATTCCATGAGCTCTGGCCACCTACCATGGAATATTCTGTGAAAACATGGCCAAGCATGTTTTACTAGTGTTTCAACCATATTACCCTGTGTGAGGAATTGGGAGGCCAGACATAGACCAAGAGAGAGAAGCGGGGTAGGGTGGTTCAGATGGTTATATTCACAGTTCCCCGGGAAGAACAGAGCATACCATGTGGGACTGTCCCTGATTGACTGCTCCTTGGCCTTGAGGCAATTAGGACTAGTATTTATTGGCCCAGGAGTGTCAGAGCCCAGTGGAAGGCACTGTAGGGGTGTGGATTTAATTGGCTACTCAGAAAGGGGAACTAATCAGCCACTGACCAGTGTGCCTCAAAACTGGGTCAAGACAGCATTAATAAAAGCTATATTATTTATAAGTGGGTTGTGATGGACTCCTGAAGAGAGTTTTATATATATAGCTAAAAGACTCTGTCGCAAATATATATACACATATATGTATATATATACACACATATATACATAGATCTCAAATATATACATATGTGTATATATATATACATATATACATATATTTGATACAGAGTCTTACTCTGTTGCCCAGGTTGGAGTGCAGTAGCATAATCTCGGTTCACTGCAATTTCTACCTACTAGGTTTAAGCGATTCTCCTGCCTCAGCCTCCTGAGTAGCTTGGATTACAGGCACCTGCCACCATGCCCAGATAATTTTTGTATTTTTAGTAGAGACAGGGTTTCACCATATTGACCAGGCTGGTCTTGAACTCCTAACCTCAAGAGTTTCATCTGCCTCGGCCTCCCAAAGTGCTGGAATTACAGGTGTGAGCCACCGTCCCTGGCCTAGTTGTATTTTTAATTACCAAAAGTAGTATATAGAAGTTGAAAAATTCAGGCCGGGCACAGTGGCTCACACTTATAATCCCAGCACTTTGGGAGGCCGAACGGGGCAGATCACGAGGTCAAGAGTTTGAAACCAGCCTGGTCAACATGGTGAAATCCCATCTCTAAAAAAAATAAAATAAAAAGATTAAAAAAAAAAAGAAGTTGAAAAATTCAATAACGCAGTGAAAACTGATTTTATAAATGACTCCCCAACATCACAGGGGAAACTGCTATTCATAGATAAACATACATTTTTTCAGAATATTGGCTATGCTGACAGGAAATATGTATTTTGAACAGTCATGCATATACACATTGTTTTGTAGTTTATAATAAAGATAAAAAGCATATCATATATGGAATAGTTTCCTTTTTTTAACTCAATAATATATCATGGGCCTTCTGCCATGCCAATACATACAGACTGACATCATTCTCTTTTAAGGGCTGCATAGTATTCCATGATTTGGCTCATTCTACTGTTAATTAATATTTATGTTGTCTTCAGGTTTTTACTATTACATTGACTAAATAAACACTGTACACACTTGTATGACTTTTCTGGGGAATAAGTTCCTATAAGTGAAATTTCTGGATCAAAAATTGTATACATTTAAATTGTATTAGTAGCTATTCAATTTCTCTCTAAAAAGATTATACCAGTTTATATTCCCACAGCAGTTTATGACTAGACATTAGACATTATTGATCTTCATTTTTCCAATCTAATTGCTGGGAAATGTGACTCTGCTTTAATTTGTATATATCTGATCACTAGGGAGGTATGCAGGTCTTCTTAAATGTTATCTGTTTGAATAGCCCCACCTGTAAATGAACTCTTCTGGTCTTTTTCCATGTTAAAACTTTATTCTTTGTAGATTAAGAATATTAACTTCTGTCCATGCCAATTACAAATATTTTTATTAGTCTATTATTTGCTTTTTGTTTTGTTTAGAGTGTTTTGTTCTGTATAAAAGCTTTTCTGTTTTATACAGTAAAATCTGTCAGTATTTTCCTTCACGGTCTCTAGGTTTCCTGTCTTGTTTAGGAAGGTCTTCCCGACAGGGTAAATTTTTCAGGGGAGTGGGCTGGGAGAGACAACATTCCCAGCAAGGATGTGATCCTGATGAGGCTGAGGCTCTGTGGGACTGGGGAGAGGTGTTGCCAGTGCAAGCCACTGTAAGTGGCTCTTAACTTTTTGTGTGCCATATGCTTCTCTGAGATTCTGATGAAAGCTATGGACCCCACTCACAAGGTTGACTATGATTTCAGAGGTTTTACAGACCACCTGAAGTTTATCACAGACCCCTGCTTATCTTCCTATGGTTAAGAACCCTCCCTGAGGTTGCAGTAAGCTGAGATTGTGCCACTGCACTCTAGCCTGGCGCCTGGCGACAAAGCAACACTCTGTCTCAAAAACTAAACTAAACTAAAATAAAACCTCCCTATTGCGTTGGTAAATATCCAGTCCAGGAAAACGTTGCAAGTGATTTCTGCTGTCAAATATAGACCCTCAACTGACTCCGGTCAAATTTTACCTGGGAAGCTGGGTATTCTAAGGCAGCTGCTTTCTGCAACCCACTTGCCTACCCTAGAAATTCATGACTCCTACTGTCCCTGAATGTACGGACGAGCGTCACCCTTCTTTGGGACCAGCGTTCCCAGCTCGTCTCAGTAGAGCAGGCTTTTTCACTGCACCCATGTGTTCCCTATAGTAGTCACTCTGACTTCGCCGGATTTCAGACCTGGGGAGATGACGGCTGGGGCTCCGGGCTCAGAGCTGGAGGGCAGGTGTGGGATTGTGGGGAGGGATGCTAAGGGCTACAAGACACCATCAAGGAGATTAGAATCTGCTTGCCTTCAAAGAGCCCATGATGAAGGACAGTAAATTTAGCAGCAGGATCTTACAAGGGCTCTGTTCTGGTCTGATCTAGAGTCCAGTCTATTGAGATTTTGCCCTTTGTGTATGTCCTACGATGTTATTATCTCTTGGAGGTCTAAGTTGGAGTATCTTTTTCTTGTTTCATTTGCAAGAAATCTTTAATTTCGGCTTATGTTCTCTATCAACTAATTTCTTCAAAGGTTAGTCTTTCTAAAACCACAAAATGCTGGCTGCCTACAACCCACTTGCTCCTCCTTCGTCCTTTGGTCTGTGTCTGTATTGTCTCTTCATTGTTAGCTACAATCAGCATTCTCCATGCTGTGAAGATGGAAGGGGAATTTTAAATTTCTTTTAGTGGAAAAGTTACTTTCTACTTCAGGGATAAATGAGAATTAATTTCTTCACAATATGTAAGTGCCTGGTGATTCCTATGTAACACAATCAAACATTCTCCCTTGCACCTTCTCAAAACGTACACACACAGTTACATAATACTATACATAGTAACCTAAGAAGAGAGCCTCCTTAACATTTTATACCGTATTGTATAAGCCAAGGGGCAAACCTGGCTAAAGTAGGCAGTATTTTTAGTGGTACAGATTCCTGAGCTCAGCCTGGACTTTGGATTAGACGCCTTGAGGGTAAGCCCTGAGGGTCCCTGTGCCCTGCCCAGCTGACTTCTCTGGTGGTTTGCTGTATGTAGCCAGCCAGGCACAGGTATGAAAACTGAGATCGTTTACAAGGACAAAGAGTAAGTGCATTGAGTATATTATACAATCATAAAAAGTAAAAGTAGCAGAGAAAACTTCTTCTCCTTGAAATTGGGGAACCATTTATGGAAGAACGAGTATTTCCGAGCAGCCTGAATGAAGAGAGCTCATGAAGGAGCAGGCATTGTAGGCAGCAACAGAGCCAGGGTGAGATTCAGAAGTGGGCATGGAATAAAGGGGAATTCTACAGATATCCTGGGAGAAATGAAGAGGATGAGCTGGCTTGCTTCAGGTTTTGGGATCCTTCACTCTTCCGGGATTCCCTACCTTCAATGAGAAAGCGCTTTCATCCTCAGATTTGTGAAATTGGACAGAGGGAAGATGTGCACTGACAGCAATGAAGTTCCCAAGCAGACCAGAGGGGTCTCCCCAGCTGGAAATCCCTGCGTAGAGCTGTACCTCTTGCCTGAGCAACCCACCATCAGGGTCTCCAAGCCACCCAACCCTTGTTGCACATTAGAATCACCTGGACCCTTTTGAAAAATACCAATGCCCAGCCCCCTTCCCTAATATTCTGGTTTAACAGGTTTGGGGTGGGGTCCCAGCATAGGTATTTTTTAAAGGCCCCAGATGATTCTAATGTGCAGCCAGAGTTGAGAACTACTGATCTGGCTAGTTAGTACCAACCAGCTGGGAAATTCTTGCTGACCTTGAGCCTCAATTTCCTCGTTTGTTCTGGGGGACGTTGCCGAGGTGATGTCCCAGGTCTCCAGTACCTCCCCTGTCCTCTTCTCTTCGCAGGCATCTGGTTGCAGGCTCTCTACTGCTCCCTGTGGCGTTTTCCTCCCACTTCTTTTTCCCCTTCAGATCCTATCTGTTATGCTTTGGTTCCTGTGGACACAGATCTCTGCTAACTGACAAAGACTGCTAATTACTTAATCAGATAAACTAATTGCTGTTAACACTACCTGACTGAAGCATTCCCTTGCAAGTAAAACGCTACCTTGAGCCACTAAGCTTGTGCTCCCCAAGGAGCCAAGAACAGTCTCTATTTTTAGGCAGAGCTGGTAGTGAACACCAGGGCCTTGCAGTTCCTCCAAGCCTACCACAGAGGGGCCATATCCTTGGACAGAGAAAGTGTGGATAGAGAAAACTGCAGCGTCCCGACCTTGCTACTGTTTGAAACCAGGCCATTACCTGTTTTCTCTGTTATTTAGGGGGTAACAATGCTTACCCTCCAGAATTATCATCAGTGGCACATAAAAGGATGTGGCATGTTGTAGGAGTTCTATAAATATTAGCCTCCATTTTCCTTCCAAAGCCCAGATTCAAATATTCATTTTGATAGCTACATCTCACTTTTAACACCCAGGGATTAAATATGTAGCTAAGCTATGTCTCTCTCACCCTGTACTTGGGCAATTGTTTTTTCTTTTTTTTTTTTTTTTAGACAGAGTTTTGCTCTGTCGCCCAGGCTGGCGTGCAGTGGTGCAATCTCGGCTCACTGCAACCTCCGCCTCCCAGGTTCAAGCAATTCTCCTGCCTCAGCCTCCCGAGTAACTGGGATTACAGGTCCCTGCTACCATGTCTGCTAATTTTTATGTTTTTAGTAGAAACGGAGTTTCACCATGTTGGCCAGGCTAGTCTCAAATTCCTGACCTCAGGTAATCCCCCCACCTTGGCCTCCCAAAATGCTGAGATTATAGGCATGAGCCACCATGCTCAGCCTAGATTATTTTTTTCTTGTGGTGAAATAACATGACATGAACTTTACCAGCTTAACCATTTTTAAGTGTATTGTTCGTAATATTAAGCACATTCATGTAATTGTACAACTATCACTGGCACATTGTATTGTACATCCATTTTCAGAACTCTTCATTCTGCAAAACTAAAACTCAAATAATATGTCTGCATTCCCTCCTCCCCTCAGCTCCTGGCAGCCAATATTCCACTTTCTGTCTCTATGATTTTGACTACTGTAGGTACCTCATATAAGTAAAATCATGGTGCAGTTAATTTTTTAGATCTAAAGATTGAATTTTATATTTTTTCCTATTAAATTATCTCTTACTTTTTTTTCCCCTAGGCTTCGGCATTTCCAGAGCTTCTGGATCCTGATTTTTTCGTCCAAGGTGGTAGCTAACCTTCCCAGGTCTGTGCCAACAGCAGAGATAGGCAGAGCGCCCTCAATGTCTTCACTCAAATCATAAATAACATTTTCGACAGAACAGGGCAAGGGACAAAACCCTTCTGCACCCTGCACTTCCAGTATGATGCTGACAAATTAAGCAAATCTCTTTAGTTTTTATATTAGTTTCAAACTAAACAAACTGCATTCTCATTCAGTTCACAATCTTGACTGCCACTTACTGCGGCAGAAACGAGTTTCCTATCTCAACATCCATTCTTTTCTTCCTCCTTAGTAACAGGACTGTAATTTTTAGCTGCTGTGATCCCAGCTTCTCTTGAAACTAGAGATGGTCATGTGCCTCATTCTGGTCAATGAGTTGTAAATAGAATTCTTTTGTGGACCTTCAGGCAAAACCCCCTAAAAGTAACTGACTCAGCTGGGGGGTAGATAGCCCTGCCTCCTTCCTGGTGCTTGAATGTGGATGTAATGGCTGAGCCTCCAGCAGCCATCTTGGATCATGAGGTGACCTTGAGGATGAAGGATAAAGGAAACTGACCATGAGACCATGTCATAGCAGCCTGGGATTGCCTAGTGCCAGATTTTCTTACAGAAGACAGAAACAAACTTGCAAATTGTTTAAGCTATTGAATTAAATTTTAATGAATGATGAAAATAATGAACACTTTGTTTAAAATCCAAATACTCTGTCTTTCTCAGAAAGAAGACAGAGAGAAAGAAAAAAGAGAAAGAGAAAGGAAGAGGAAGGAAGGGAGAAAGGAAGAAGGAAGGAAGGAAAAGGAGAGAAGAAAGGAAAGCAGGGGAAAGAGATTCTGAGTTTTCTGATGCAAATCTGGAATTCCTCCCATATCTGGAAGAGTTCTATGCATCTACGGCCTTTTCAGCCTTTGAAAAAGAGTTTGGGAGGTCATTAGGAAAGGGAGAGAAACAAAAAGGGAAATTTGTCGGCATGGGTTTGAGTAGATCTCCTGATGTGAAGAGCTAGAAAAGCCTTTCTTTGGAGACCTAGACCATTTCTAACAGTTTCCTTTGAAATCACTAATTATGTTCTAAAAAAGAAGGCATCATCGGAGCCAGAACCAGCAGCCAATTACCCACGAGAAATCACTCACTGTGTGGGCTGCCTTTTCTCTCTGTTCGCATAATTTTAAAATGCAATTTCTAGAATCATGCTAAATACTTGTAAACAGAGATTGGTTTAATTGCAAGGAAACAATTTCAGGGGATAAAAAGGAGTTGTTTCTCCTTGTTTTATTGATAACAGAGCAGTCCTCTTTGGGTCAGACTTACAGACTTACTCATTCCATCTAGCTCCTCACCCAGAGTCAGGTCCCTCTGCAACTCCGGTGAGAGGTACAGACTTCAGGAGAAGGTAAAGGTTGAGGTTGCTGTGGGGTAGTGGAAAGAGCGTAGCATTCGGAGTTAGAAGACCTGGGTTCATAGTCCCAGCTCTGGCACTTTCTAGGTTGCTTCTATTATAATAGTTTTTTTCTTTTTTTTTTTTTTTTGAGACGGAGCCAGGCAGTGACGCATTCACGGCTCACTGCAACCTCTTCCTCCTGGGTTCAAGTGATACTTCCACCTCAGCCTCCCGAGTAGCTGAAACCACAGGTGCATGCCACCACGCCCGGCTAATTTTTGTATTTTTAGTAGAGATGGGGTTTCACCATGGCCAGGATGGTCTCGATCTCTTGACCTCGTGATCCACCCGCCCCGGCCTCCCAAAGTGCTAGGATTACAGGCGTGAGCCACCGTGCCTGGCCGCTTCTATTATAATATCATAATAGCAAGTCCCTTAGCCTGCCTGTGCCTCAGTTTTCTCATCTGAAAAATGGGACTGCCTGTGGGAAGATTAAGTGGGTGATGTATGTGTGTGAAAACTATAAAGTGCTCCAATGGAATGTGAGCTCCGTGAGAGTAGTGGCTCAGTTGCCTGCTGCCTTTCCTGTGTTCTGGATGGTGCCTGGAAGATTGTATCAGTTATTTCATATCAATTAAAACTGCCACATAATGAAAACTATAGAGTGGCAGGGGCCTACCACCACCTACATTTGTTTCTCACAGGTCCATGGGGTCTTGCTGATCTAGGCTGGGCCTGGCTGATCACCACTGGACTGGTTCAGATGGAGCAACTTAGCCAAGAAAGCCATGCTTCTCTCAAGACTAAGGGCTAGCTGGAGCTCATCCTTGTCATGGTGATGGCAGAAAGGTAAGAAGCAAGGCCAGCATGTCTATGCTATGTTTACTAATATCCCATCATTCCCGGGAGGAAGACGTGTCCAGGGCGAGGGATGGGAATTTCATTCTGCCCGCACAGCGGAAGACACTGCAGTTACATGGCAAAGGGCGTGAAGAATTAGGCCATTAATGCTGTCTACCACAAGGTGCAAGTGGAATACACATTTTTTTGAATGAATGAATGTTTTCTGAATGAAAGAAGACAAATTGAAAACTCCTAAGGCTCTTAAAGCAAGTTCTCACCTTGGGCATCAAGGCTGTCTGTCTTCCTATGCCTGCCACCCTTTAACCAATGAAAGAGGGGGTGGGGGAAAAGTTACTACAATTGGACAGAGCCACGGTAGTACAAATAAATGAGTCTCCAGCCTTCCTCTGTGAGCCCTGCCCAGCACCTAGAACCTTCAGCTCACTCTTAACTAATTGTTGCTAAGATTACAGTTGATCTCTAAGGCATTACCCAAAGATGTTGAGTCCATTTAAGAACTGGACGGACAACCAAGGTGGGAAAATACATTTCTGTCTTCTTGAATCACAGGGAATCGTTTGATCACTTCTTGAGTTGAAATGAAGAAAATAAGGCACTTAAAATTATAACAACAACCCAAAGAACCAAACACTGAAATTATTAATGGTGGCTCCATTTGAGGAATTAGATTAGGGATAAGGTAGATGAAGAAGATATTTTCTTTATCTTTTATAACTTCTTGGGCTGTTGGGAAAAAACTGTTTAACCATATGCTTATTATTTTTATAACATATTTTTGAAAAGGTTTAAAGATGCAGGCTGTGAAACTCTCTTCTTGTATGTGCTTTCAAACCATAGAGGGATGACTCTTTGAAGGCCAGACGACAGGCACTGGCTATAGAAGGGAGGCCAGGGGCCTTGCCCAGAACCATCTCAAATCCTACTCTATGATGGCAGCTTGCCTGCCCTACTCACAAGGCCTCCATCTAAAAAATAAAAAGAAAGCAATCCCCCTCTTCCTCATAATATCACACAGAAGAGAGCATGAATGAAATTAACATTCTTGTCTGCTCACCCAGAATAAAATGTCACTGGGTGAGTAAGAAAGCGATTACTTCCAAGGCTGAATGAGCAAACTCTTTAGGCAGATGGGGAAATCTTGTTGTACTCCTGATTTTGGGGTTATTTCCCTTGTCTTTCCATTTCTTCCTGCCTCCTCCAGGCTTCCTGAGGGCCAGGGTTTGCATAAAGAGTGTGTTTGGGGGCGCATATCCTGGGAAGGCACTGGCCTCTTTTTAGCATTTGCAATTTGGTTTTTAAATGTTGCTGTATAGCAGGAAGGCACAGTAGGAAAAAGCATGAGTTAAGACAGATTTTTTTGGAAAATGCTGTTTGCAGCTCTCGTCTGAGTAAGGCTTGGATAGCTCTGTTCTCAGAGTTTATTTCTGCTGCAGAATGATACAGGTGGAGAATGACCTGCCCGCAGTTTTACGTTGCATAATGGCTGGATGGGGTCCTTTCGCTGCTGAATTGCTCTCTTATATCACAGCTGATAAAAAATCTGTTGGTTTTCTTTGGGGAGAGACTCAGCCCAGCCGCCTCTGAAATGCTGAGAGGGGAACAGACTCTGGAAGTCCTTATTTATTGTTGAGACCAAAAGGTCTGTGTGTGGATGCCACTGTGTGTGTGCGTGCTTACTTATCAGTGTGTGCTGAGATGGAGGCACTTGGGAGGAGAAAATCTTGGAGCAAAATGACTTTTCCAAAGAAGAACACCATCTACCTTGTACTCCTGTCATTTTGGCCACAGAGAGCAGAACAAACCATAAAAATCAAAGCTCCAGTCCCCCATAAGCTGAGACAAACGATCACATGCCTCAAAGTCACTCCAACCTTGAAGCAGGTAAGAATGGGCCTGGACTGCCAGATGCCCCTCCTTGAAACTCACAGCTTGGAAAACTCTTCCTGTAGCACGGTAACAAGTCCTCCAGAATCAAGCTGATTACAACCCAGGGAGGACCTGCCCTCACAGATGCAGGAACTGAGAAGAGAGAGGGTTTTGCTTCAGCCTGGATCGCAGGCTCCCTGGTTCTCTCCTCTCCCTGCCTTCCTCTTGGCTCACTTTGCAGAACTCAGCCTATTGCAGCATCTCCTCATTAAAGTAAATAGTGCTTTCCCGAGAGCACATCTTCGATATTTCTGCAATTGTGCCATAGCCAGCTAATGTGTAATGCTGTAGTTTAATAGTCTATTAAAACACAGCACTGCACATTAAAATCTCTACTGTATCACTGCAGATCTACTTAACAAAGGCGAGGTCCCCAGAAAGCACTATTCACTTGCTGAGAGTTGCTGCAACAGAACAGGAGAAGAGTCTCTTATGGTGGAAAAATTTAAAGGGGAAATGGGATAGTGAAGGGGACCTCCGTGTATCTCCTGATCCCCAAATAGAGTAGCCCCTTTGCCTGTCTGAAAGGAACAAAATCTGTGGGTGCTATGGATTACATCTGAAAGTTCTTGGAGTTTAATAACAAATCCCTGTAGATCAAATCTCATTACTCAGATCTTTATTTGGAAGCACTTCAGTTTCCTCTCTCTCCCTCTCAGAAAGAGACAGAGTTCAGGAAAGCTGCCCACAGCCTGGAAAATGCACCACCGGCTCCTCCCTCTAGAACAATTGCCAGGGCGGAGGAGGAATTCTTCAAACAGCTGTAAATCCTCCCATCAACATCTCCCTCCTTTAGAAACTACAACATATCTCCACATCAAAGCCTCCCCTCAGCTGCCAAGAGAAAGAATCAATAGCATAACAGAAAGGAAGCAACGCGAATGCAGGGTGTATGGTGTAAACACTTCTACTGCAAATAACCCAAATATCACCTTAGAAACAGGAGAATAAAACTCCTGGTGCTGCAGCTTCTGATGGGCCCCTGCAAGCTAGCCGGTCAGAATAGCCAGCAGCAGCTTTGCTGCAGAGTCAGGTCCAGGCAGAGAAGAATAGGGAAGACAGCAAGACAAGGATGGGACTTTGCAGGTGGGAGGGTCAGAAGCAAAGGCAAAGAAAAGGTAGGTGAGTCAAGAGAGTCACACTCATTGGAATGAGCATCGGAAGCTCTGCCAACAGCCATGTTGCCATTCAATCACTTTAAGAAGGGTCAAGTCAGTAACCTGGACATCCTCCTCCACCTAACGAATGCAGACCCTCTCAGTTTCCCTCCACTTCTAGTGATTCCATGAAATCCCAGTAAACTTACACAGTGGTTGTGTGTGTGTGTAGGGGTACACATCTTTAATCATCTTAGTCTTTAAACTCTCAATGTCACTTGATAAATGTTTAATTTGTTGAGTCACTACCATGCCTGCAGTGTTTCCGTGTCATAAAGTCAGAGCTTGCTGGAATTCATTGTGGACTTGTATTTTCCAAGCAAAGCCCCAAGTTACCTTGATTTGGTCATTTAAACTAGGAATTTAAATGACCAGTTTAGGGGTGTCTGCTCCCAAACCCCTGGATGATGAACATGTGGCCACCTTCTTCCGGAGACTATGCAGAAAGCAGCATGGCCTGGCCCTTCCTGACTCTCACACGGAGACTGCAGTGGCCCCTCCTGACTCTCACACGGAGAATGCAGTGGCCCCAGGGCTTTTCTGCCTATGGAAGAAACAGAGGGTGTGGCCACAGTTATTTTCAGTAGTTTTCTCTTTTTTTTTTTTTTTTTAATTTTTTTGTTTTGAGATGCAGTCTCACTCTGTTGCCCAGGCTGCAATGCAGTGTGCAATCTTGGCTCACTGTAACCTCCACCTCCCGGGTTCAAGTGATTCTCCTGCCTCAGCCTCCTGAATAGCCAGGATTACAGGCATGTGCCACCACGCCCAGCTAATTTTTGTACTTTTAGTAGAGACAGGGTTTTACCATGTTGGTTAGGCTGGTCTCGAACTCCTGACCTCATGATCTGCACACCTGGGCCTCCCAAAGTACTGGGATTACAGGTATGAGCCACTGCACCTGGCTGGTTTTCTCTTTTTACTCTTTCCCAAAAGGGCCAGTTGGGGCAGGGAGTGGAAGTACGTGGTTCTTTATCAATGTCCAGCTCTTCTTGGATCTGTTCACATAACTTCATGCATTTTGTGAGCTAACTTCACACCTGGCTCCCTCTTACCCTTCCAGTAGCTCACCTTCACAATGTCATCATGTCCTCACCTACCAAACTTGAATTTAATATGAATTCAAATCTTATTGTCATAACACATTTGGAGTTGCCTGGGATCCTATTTGGGGCAAAGTGGACACAAATACATGAATAAATGAAGATAATTCCTTGGCTTTTCTCCCACAGTTGTAGGTACAGGTGTGTCTGGGGCAGAGAGGTAATGGAAGATAGGGAAAGCAGAACTGCCTTGGTGACTCAGGGTAGAAATGGGTGTGAAGCTTTTACTTGATATTTAAGTGAAATAGGGTAACGGTAAAAAGAAGTATGAGGTCTTCAGTGTGTCTGAAAGCATACTTGTATGAGGAAAAGCAAAGAATCATAGGGACAATGTGATTTCTGAAGTGACATGTGATGGTTTTCTTTCGTTTTCAATTTAATATTGAGGCACCGAGTATTTAGCCAAGAAGACCCTGTGTCAGGGAAGGACCAAGCCCTATTGAGTTCTCCATTGGGTCAGTGGCTGGCTTTCATATGCATTATCTCATTGAGTCCTTGCAATGACACTTCCACAGGAATTGTTCACATTTTATAGATGGAGAAACTGAGGCAGAAGTGGGGTTAAGTCAGGGGTCCCCAACCCCAGGGCTGGAGACTGGTAGTCCATGGCCTGTTAGCAACTGGGCCACACAGGAAGAGGTGAGCAGTGGCAAGCCAGCATGACCACCTTAGCCCTGCCTCCTGTCAGGTCAGGGGTGGCATTAGATCCTCATAAGACCACAAACCCTACTGTGAACTGTGCATGTGAGGGATCTGGGTTGCACATTCCTTATGAGAATCTAATCCCTGATGATCTGAGGTAGAACAGTTTCATCCCAAAACTATCCCTAACTCCTGCCTACTGTCCGTGGAAAAATTGTTTTCCGTGAAACTGGTCCCTGGTGCCAAAAAGGTTGGGGACTGCTGGGTTATATCATGGGCCCAAGGACACACACCAGTAAGGGGCAAAAATTAGCATTTCAATGCAGTTTTCCTATCACCATCTTATATGACATCTTGGGGCCACTTAACCCATTAAAAACTTTGGGCCACAAAATTATGAATAATCCAATGTCTTTGAAATTGTCTTTGCAAAGATTATGACAGAGGGAGAAGTCTAGCATGGCTGACTCCATCTTGCTTCTAGCCTCACAGGCTGGCTGTCTTTGCTCATTCCCAGGCATAGACCAAACTAACCACAGCATGGATTTAGTTTACTGTTTAACTTTGAAGCAAGGATGATAATGATAATAATAGTCCCACCTAAAACTGATTTCTTCCTGTTCCGAGATTGGAGCCGCCTTTGTAAGACTAATGAAAGGCCACAAGATTAGAATTATGGGAGGAGCCCAAATTCTGCTAAAATGTAGGTACATTTCTATAACCTCTTACTTCTCAGGAGTTATGTTGCCAGGGGACACAAGATCTGTGACTTCTCCAGTTGCTCCTATAGATGCCATCACTATTGTAGAACCTAAGACTGGTCCTTTGAGATGCTTTTTTCTGGCTGACCCCACCCAGACTTGTGACTTAATAATAACTCAACCCATCCTGTTACCCCCAACCCAAGGGTGGATTCAGCTCACAGAGACCATGTTCCATATCCCTGTGATTCGTCCCCAACCAATCCACAGCACCCACTCCCTAGTCCCCTGCTCACCACACTATCCTTGAAAAACCCTAACCTCCAAGCCTTTGGGGAGACTGAGTTGAGCAGTAACTCCATCTCCTATGTGGCTGGCCTCTTGTCAATTAAACTCTTTCTTTACTGTGATACCACAGTCTCAGTGACCTGTTTTTTTCTGTGTAGAGGGAAAGAAGAACCCATCAGCAATTACGTCGTCTCCCTCAAGGCAGGTAAAATCTGAGAGATGGAGATAGAAAATCCAGGAATGGCTATTGAATTAAGAAGGAGCAAGATAGGACAAAATAAATGTTTTTAGGAAGGTGGCAGCACCTCCGGTTGGTCTAAAGGATCTATGGGGAAGCAGCTGCAGACCTAGTTCACTGCTCCAGGGTCCCGCCACCACCATAAGTTTAGAAATGACCCAGATTCTTAAACAGAGGTTTCTTGTGTCCCAGGAAGAGTTGCCCACAGGCCAGTTTCCTCACCTTCAGCTCATCAGGCAAAGGGGGCAGAAGGCAGGCTGAGTGCCTGCAAAGGACAGAGAGGAGGCATCCAGGCTCAGGGAGAAGAGATCCTTACAGGTAAAAGAGATACATGGCTGAGCTGGGAGCCTGAGCTGATTTCCCCTCCCCTCTCCACACTAGGAACTGGTAATTGTGCATGCATATCTTTGTGTGAAGGGCTCCCAAACTGAAGAAGTGAGAGTGACACCCTCAAGCCCTGGAGAAAAGCATAGGGTAGTAACTACTGCACCGTTATCTCTGCCCCCAGCTGGGAGGCTGATGGATGCTATTAAAGTGAGCCTCTGTGAGTAGCATTTGTGGTAGCAGGGGTGGGGCTGGGGATTGGAGAGAGAAAGAGAAGAAGAAACAGAGAGAAGCAGCCTGGGAAATGCTTGCTGCATTCCTTCTCAAAATAGTCCAGGTGGGAGGGGTGATAACTGACAAATGCAAATGCACGATTCGGAGGATTTCATGGCTGTTGCCCAAGATAGTGCAGGGTGGGTGCCACCTGAAGACCAGGGCCTAAAACGCTCTTGGTTGCTACCTTAGATGCAAGAACTTAGAACTATGTTTCTAAATTAGAATAATCACATTAATGCAGTCTCCTCCCTCAGGCTCCTCTTTAGGTTTCTAACACAGCACTGGAAGAGAATTCAGGAATAAAAGATGTGAGCTCAAGTCTTTATCAGCTATGTGACCTTGGGAACTCCTCTTAATAACCTCTTTAGTCTAGATTGCTCATCAGCAACTTCACAGGGCTGTTACTAAAAAACAAACGCAGTGAAGGTGAAAGCATATTGCATACTGCCACACGAATAGTGTTTACTTGTTACAACCAAGGTCTAGCCTTGGGAGGTCCAAAACACCCCCAGTTTAACTGGATAGCAAGATCTTGCCCAAGTCCTCTGGCTTCCTTGCAACGAACTCTCAGGGTCCAGTGCAAAGTCCAGAAGGTATTGGATGCCCTCTGCAGCTTTCATGGGGCTCTGCTAGGGAAAGGCCAATGAACTTACTCCCAAGAGGCCAACACGTGGCCAACAGAGGGACTCCGAAAGTGCTGCCCGCTATATGAGTGCTCTGCTAACAAGGCCCTCTCAGGCATGAGGCCCCAGAGGTGTGTGGTGGTGTTCCTGCAGCCAGGCAAGGCAGAGTGAACCATGCAACATCTTTCGAGGAGACCCTGAGTCCTTCTCTGCCAAAGAGAGAACCTGGCCCTGCCCTTGTTTTAGGAAATGGGGCTGTTCAGTTTTATGTCTTCCAGTTTCCTCACCAAGGATGCACACACAGTCAAACCTTAGGTCCAACTGGAGAGACAGGACATCATCAGACACCATCTTGACGTCTCTGCTGGCCGTGGCAGGTAGGTTAGGGCACAGACCAGCATTCCTTATCACCAATCGTAGCGAGTGGTTTCACAAGCACTCTCCTCTGTATGAAAGCACCTGTGTGCTTCTCCGAGCACTCAACTCCTGGCAGCGGGGTTCCTGACGCCCTGTGCTCCCGCCCTTGGCCTTCCTCAGTGGCCCTGTGTTGCAATATGCAAAACGAGATGAGATGCAAAATGCCCGTACACAGCCAGCCCTGTGCCCTTGGCCCTCTTCTTCTGGGTGTACTCACTGTGCTCCCCACACCTCCTTGTTGGCCACACCCCACCAGGTGCTCCTTTGTGTTTTTCCTTCCTCTTCTACCAAAACCTAGTATATGGAAAGAAAATGATGTCATCGATTATACTGAGGCACAGATCTTATGTTCCTTTCAGATTCGCTTGGCTGCAGCCTCCTCCTCCTCCACCTCTTTCTCTTTTTGTTAGTGTCCCCACCTGTTCTACTTCCCCCCTCCACTTTATTTTTTTAAAAAGATGATGCTATGGTTTGCATGTCCTCTCTAAAACTCGTGTTGAAATTTAACTGTCACAACAGAGTTAAAAGATAGGGCTTTTAAGAGGTGATTAGACCACAAGGGCTCTGCCCTCATGAATAGCTTAAAGGGATGCCTTTCTCGTGGGAGTGGGTTAGTAATTTCGGGCGTGGGCTCCTGATTACATGGTAACTTCAGCCCCTGTTTTCTTTCTGTCTTGCGCACTTGCTCGCCATGCGGTGCCTTCCACCCTTGTCAGATGCCGACGCTGTGCTCCTGGTCTTCTCAGCCTCCAGAGCCGTGAGCCAAACAAACTTCTATTCTTTATAAATTACCCCGTCTGTGGTATTCTCTGATAGCAGCAGAAAGTGGACTAAGACAGATGGTAAGGCAGACTCTATTCAGGATGATCATGGTAGGTACAAGGACTACTTCGATGAGGTTTTGCAGTAGGGGAGAGGGATTGGGCTTCCTGCCTCGCCACTTTCGGAGCTGAATAAAACACCATGTAAGGTATGGGATCTGGCTGCCTGAGACGAGGGACTGAATTACATAATCTGGAAGTATGGGGGAGTAGCTCCCTTTGGGAGGAAACTTGACAAATGGGAGAGGAGAGACAGGAGGGAGCCTAACAGATTCCTCTCCCTTCTCCCTCCTGTGCACTATTCTGGGAGATGAGGTGTGCTTCTTCTTGCAATCATGCCAGGTAAACATATCTGCTAAGCCCCTAGCTGTCCTCCTGGCTATTACAGTCCAGAGTGAAAGTGCCTCCTATGGAATCACTTCTCACCTTGACCTTCCTCACCTCCCTTTGACCTTTACCACCCGTCTCCTTGCCCAGTCTCTGCTTTTCTAGAGGGCAAGGGCCGAGACACCTGTTTAATTTTATTGAGAGCGCACGGTTCACCCACTCTCTTACTTCTCCTCCAAGGTATTGGACACAGCTCTAATTGTGGCCTTTGTATTTGTTCATCATCAAAGGAAGCAAAAGAGGAAGAGGAGGCGTGAATTAGGGGAGGAGGAGAGACAGGAGGGTCCTCTCTTGCTCCTAAAAGCTCACTCCATAGGCCTTTTACCCTGAACGGAAAATCTGCCATGCTTCTATCTACAGAGTTTCAGGCATTTTAGAAGCAGACAGGCTCGAAGTGCAGAAATCTTGGTGAGGTGGGATTTCAGAAGAATAGTTTGGCAAGCCTTTTTCAGGCTGAGCACAGCTTGAAAAAGGCCCTTTTCTGTCTATTGACTAAAAACTTGCCCAGAAAGGCAAAAATCATAGCAGGCATAGTTCAGCTACTTCGAAGGACTTCTGTTCTGTCTTTTAAAACAATATAATCAATGAAAGGATTTGGGAAAAATGAACTGTAGAGAGCACAAGGGGTCTTGAAGTGGGTTTTCATCTGCATCGCTTCTCTCGCAGAGGTTTACTTTTATCTGCCTTTTGAAAGATGGGCTGTGTCAATAGCAGCGTTCATCCGTCAGTCAGGCTGATGAGCCCAGAGGTAGGCTGTCCTTTCTCCTCTCCTGCTTGAGGAGCTGGAGTTCCACATGTGGTATATGTGTTTGTAACAGGCTGCTGGGAAACAGGGATCAGTATTTGGCAGTATCTGGTAAATAAGAACGTCTCCAACGTGCAAATTGCAGAAATTGGCTTCTCCCTCTACTCCTTTGCCAGGAAATGAGGAACACACAGAGGAGGAACACTGGATGCTGGAGGAACGTTCACTTTCACCTTACTGCATTTAGGTGTTGTGTTTGGTGGGTTCGGGGAGACAGCAGAGGGGGCCGCACTAGAATGAATGGGCTGGAGGTTGACTTGGCCGAGTCCCATGAGTCAGAGAAGGGAATTTCAGTCAGTAAGGAGCAAAAATGTCACAGGAGGCCGGGCACGGTGGCTCATGCCTGTAATCCCAGCACTTTGGGAGGCTGAGGCGAGTGGATCATGAGGTCAGGAGTTTGAGAGACCAAAGATACAAAAATTAGCTGGGCGTAGTGGTGCACACCTGTAATCCCAGCTACTCAAGAGGCTGAGGCAGGAGAATTGCTTGAACCCAGGAGGCAGAGGCTGCAGTGAACCAAGATCGTGCCACTGCATTCCAGCCTGGGTTACACAGCAAGTATTAAACTGAAAAAAAAAAAAAAAAAAAGTCACAGGATCTCTATCCACTTCCACATTTATGCAGACTGAAGCCCCACATGCCCCAAACTGAATTCATCCTCTTCCCTCCAAAGCTCATTCTCCTCTACTGGCCCTTCTCTCACCCAGTTGCTCCAGTGAGAGTAAAGAACTAAAGTCATCCTTGACTCTCTCTCTTCGTCATCTCTAAAACTCATTAATTAATAAATGTTATGAATTTTTATGATTATAATATCTCTGGAACCATCTATTCTCCCACCTCTGCTTCTCCATCTTAGTCCAAGCCCCTGCCCCTCTCACCTGGATGACTGCAATGGCCTCATTCTTGTTATCTCCCAATCCATTCCTCAGCCTGCAAGAAAATTCATATTTTGTTAAAGCTAAAGATCACATTGTTATCCCTCTTGCTCTAAAACCCCTGCATGTTTCCCATTGCCCTTTCAGTTTGGGCTTAAGTCTCAAAGTCCTTACCCACAATCTCCTAGGCCTTCCTCAGTGCAGTCCTGCCCTTACCCACCTGTCCCCTACTCTCTTCCGCTGCCTCCCTGCTCTTGGACGCCTTCAGGCTTTTCACATGCCCACACTCACCTCAGAGCCTCTGACTATAGGGTTCCCTCTGCCTGATGTCAGGGTTCAGAACATGACACCCCAGAGTATGGCTCCTTGGTATGCTGGGTGCTTTGAACTGACAGATTAGAAGGGCCTCAGAAACAAGGTCACTCTGACCTGCTCCTATCCTGCGTTCTCCCTCAAACAGGGCACAGAAACTAGAATTCCTCATCCCAAAGCAAGCCATAAAACCTAGGAAGGTCTCTGATCTTCTCCTTTCCCTGCTGAAACTCCTCCTGCGACAGGTGTCCTGCCCCATACCTAGCAGGGAGGCATGTCTTACAGAGACACAGAAAAGACTCTGGACAAACAGGCCTTGCAGATCCTACCCCCACCCCAGTTCATTCCCATTAGATCAGACCCTTTTTTTGTTCAATTGTGTCTCTTCCTAACCATGGACTTCTTTCTTCAGAACTTGCATAAAAATACAAATTTCTCTGAGTTTTAGGGTCTGCGTTTCTGAAGCCTTCGTGTCACATAAAATTTTGTTAAGTAGGTTTGCTGTGCCTTCCTTGTGTTACTCTGTCTTTCATCAAAGAGGTTGTCAGTCATGGTCCTATGACCAATGGTTGAAGAAAAGGTATGACTTCTTCACCCCTACCCTGGGGTAGCCCTTCCTTGCTCTGTTCCCTTCCATAGCACTTCTCAGTCTGGTGTCATTTATTTACCTATGTTTTTGTATTTCTCACTTGATTCAGCTCCATGAGGGAAGGCACTATGTCTGTTTTGGTTCCTACTCTATCCCTAGCACACAACACAATGCCTTGGGTCTATTAAATGCTCTCTCTCTCTTTCTTTCTCTCTCTCTCTCTCCTCTCTCTCTCTCTATATATATATGTATTTCCTTGTTTTACAAATAAGGAAACTGAGGCACAAATTAGTGACTACTCAAAGTGCCAGGGTTAATAGCGGGTTTGAATTCAGGATGTTTGCTGTTTGAACTCAGGAAGCGCTGGCCCTTCCTACTCCACCAAGCAGCCTTCCCAGCAGGTTGGCAGCCCCTCCTCTCCTTCATGTGGGAGTGGAAAATTCCAGGATATATAGAATTCAAAACATTCTGTATATATAATATATATATTATATATAGAATTAATGAGATTATGGTAAAACTGCTTTGGAATTATGAAGGCTATGTAATACTGGTGATTCCTATTTCTGCCTTCTAGCTCAGAGAAGGCAGGATAGAATATTCTATTATCATTTGAACTTGAGTGGAACTTATTTATACCTGTGTGTTAAGGCTTCCAGATATTTGCATCTTAAGCTTTTTATTTATACCTGCAGAATGAAGGGATTTGTGCCTCTTTAAAGGAATTTCAGGCAATAGCCAGCAGGTGGGTTCATTAAGGAGGGAACAGAACACTTTCATCACTATTTTTATTTCTTTTTTTACAGTTTGGAAACTGAAAAAGAGACAAGCAGCTGCGGGCAAAGGAAGTAGGTGGGGTGTTAGGTTCGGGCTTTGGATAACTTGCCCAGCCTGCTTAGGAGCGCTCCCCTCACCTCCACTCCCACCTGTGGGGGAGGAGGGGCCGCCAGCCTACTGGGAAGGCTGCTTGGTGGAGTAGGAAGGGCCAAGGCTACCGGAAGACATCCCGAGTTCCAACCTGCTATGAACCCTGGGATTTCGAGAAGTCACTAATTTGTGCCTCAGTTTCCTTATTTGTAAAACAAATAATTCTAATCCCTTATCTCACAGGATTAGTGTGAAGATTAAAGGATATCACGTATCAGAAAACTCTTGGCCTGATGCAGTGACTCATGATGGTAATCCTAGTAATTTGAGAGGCCGAGGTGGGCAGATGGCTTGATCTCAGGAGTTCGTGACCGACCTGAGCAACATGGTGAAACCCTGTCTCTACAAAAAATACAAAAATTAGCCAGGCATGGTGGCATGCACCTGTAGTCCCAACTACTCAGGAGGCTGAGGTGGGAGAATCAGCTGAGCTTGGGAGGTCGAGGCTGCAGTGAGATTGTGGTGCTGCCTCATTACAGCCTGGGTGACAGAGTAGGACTCTGTTTTTTTTAAAAAAGAGATACAGAAAGAAAGAGAGAGAAGGAAGGAAGGAAGGAAGAAAGAAAGAAAGAAAGAAAAAAGAAAAAGAAAACTCTTTATAAACTGCAAATATAAATTAAAGGTGATATGGTTATGCCATTAAACCAATCTTTCCAAATACAAAAATTAAGTCTGACATTCCTTCACCATGGGCTGCCCCCACCACTGAAACTCCATGGACATAATCGTGTGTCAAAACCAATGCTGAGTATCTGCCTTTCTCCCTATTACAGTGGTCTGTAAACTCACAGGATGGGTCTTAGCTTTGGTGTCCCTAGTAACCTGTAGTGTCAGATGCTCAATATTCCTTGAATAAACATTGGGTGAATAGATGTAAGGTGGGAAGCACGGAGGAGGTAAGTCTGAAGAAAAAGGTGAAAAGGGAAGAGTGGGCTAGATCTCTAGGGAAATCTACATGTTCTTGGAAATCAGGAAGGCTGGAGGCACTGGATTAGCTGGAGTGCTCCTCCTTACGTCTTTTGGCTCAAATGCTAACTCCCAGAATTCACCTGGAGTAGAGTGAGCTTCAGGGATGCTTAATTTAGCAAGGCGGAATTCAGCTATGGTGGTCTCTCCTTAGTCGGGGTGAGGAGGAGGGAGTGCCCTGCTAAGCTCCAGGGAGCAGTGGTATACTAGGAATATCTAGATTTGGGAGCCTTTCAAAAGATGCCTGTCCTTGTCTCACACCCAAACAAAGCTGATAGAGCTAAAATTCAAAGAAATATTTCTTTCTAGTCCCTGGAAAAAAGCTAAACATCTATCCATCTATTAAAAATCTGCTAGGTCCCTGCTGTGTGCTGTGCTAGGTGCTGGAGTGCCATAAAATGAATCACACTAGAGGCTGGTCGCAAGACCTCTCTTCCACTTGGAGGAATTGCATGGGGGAGGCAGTGCTGGCGTGGATCCCGGCCTGGGGAAAGCATATGCCCCCGAGACCCATCAAGCCTGGCCTTGCCATCTCTCTCCACTGTTCTAGCCTCACCCTAGCTTGTGGGTACCAGAGGTACCCATTTCCAGGAACCCTGGGAACTCCTTTTGACCTTGCTGGGAAACCGTAAGTCACCAAACAGGAGCTTAGCCGTGCAGTCAACATTTGAGACTACTCGATAGCTTCCTGGAGTCAACAAATAAATCATTTCTTTGGGATCAAAAGAAAATGTTATTTTGTTTTAGTAAAGGGTAATGGCACTTCATTGTGAATGGAAACTGTTCTTGCCTAGGTCTGAGTGGAGCCCATTTGTCAGCACTGCTTGAGGCCTGGGAAGTGACGATCTACGTATTTTTCTCGTGTGAAGAATGGTCTGAGGACATCTTCCCCACTGGTTGCCTCTTACTCATGTGGCTTCCAAGTTTTCGGTGGTAGAGCTGGAGGCAGAGAGAGCATGCCCCCAAATCGGACAGCAGAGTGTCCTTCAGCTGATAGAAGATCACTTCAGGGCAGGTGGAGCAGTCACAGAAGAAAATGGTAATTACTCAACTGCTCCTGTGCCTCACTTTGAATCTATCCTGCTCTTCAGCTCTTTCTGCACGTAAAGGAAGAGGGTCCTTGTCATTTGAAAAGATTGCACCAAAGTGGCAGTATTGACAGAGCCTTCCCTGTCAGAGCCACTTTCTCAGTACATTTAATTAGCAAGGGCTGCCAAGGGACCCCCGCCAGCCCAACACAGGCCTGGATGACACCTGAGTAAGGTTGCCACAGCCCCTGCCAAACTCCTTCAAGCTCCATTTTTAGACGTGCTACAACCAGCTAGCTTTCAGCAAGTTCCCCTCCCACCTCTTTGCACAGCGCTGGTCAGCTGGGGAGCTTGACTATGAAGCCTTTCTTTCCAGGCCATGGGGAAAGAACCAAAGGAAGCTGCTTCCTCTCATGCGTGCAGTATTTTTGAACAAAGAGGTCTGTATGTGCTGCAACAACAGCGTCTCTGGATCCTGAGCATGGGCCCTGCTTGGCCAAGGGTCAGCAGTGTGGTGGAGGGCATGCATTGGAATACAGATTGCCATCGAGCCTCTGGGGCCGTGCCCATCATGTGGCTGGGCCTGGCTCTGGCAGCCCGACATTCGGCTGCCAACAGCTTGCAGGCCTGTTTGCTGCATGGCTAGCATCCTGTTTGGTGATTTGATGAGAGTCCCAGGCTCTTTGAGTATCAGAACGCTGGTCTCCCTGCACCTCACGTGGGATGACTGCATCTCGACAACCGAGACGTTCCTTGCCATTGATCAAACGCTCAGCAAGTTCAGAAAATACAGCTGGAAACTCCTTGGAGCCCTCTGCCTGCTGTTCTTCATTCACAGCATCTCTCTGCAAAGCGGGGCTTTATTATTTTTGGAGAGACACAGCTATCTGTTACAAGGTACTGTCTTGAAATAGAGCTGAAATACTTCAGATTCTGATAAAGATAAGAAATATTGAGTGGCTCCTCCCTTTATTTTCTAAACAGTTACTACCCCTACAATCATAACTAGTGATGTCGCTGTGGGACCAGTGTAGCTGAAATGCATACTTGCCCTTTTAATCCAGCTTTAATGCTTTTGTACAAGCTATTTGCAAAGTTACATAGACTCTTTAGTGTGACAATTGGCTGTTTACTTGTATCGAACACTCAGCAAACTCGAAAGCAGGACAAGTGTGTTGCTTTTCTATGACATCTGTGCATCCTTCATGCTCTCTGGGTCCTCATGTCCACTGACCTCCCTCTCTTCTCCCTATTCATCAGACTCCGCCTGCCCTCTCTCCCTTCATTCCGGACTCAGTGGCTCATCCGGCCTCACCAGACACACACAAAGCAAAATTCCAACCTGACAACCTTTGTCTTTGCCCCGTCTCTGGGACTGAGCACCCCTGGGGAAATGGACCCACCTGCATAGGCCAGGCCACTAAAAGTTCATGGTCCCTGACCTCTGCTGGGCCCTCGGGGCTGCCCACCTCACCTTCACCTGTCCTGGAAGAGCTCCCTCTCCTCTGCCCCTAGGTGACCATTCCAAGCCATCTAGCACTCTGTTGGTGGCGTGTCTGTCACCCTGCTGGATTCTGGGTCTGTTTTAGAAGACACCGGATCTTTTCCTCTTTCGCTCCTCAATGCCTGTCTGCCTGGCCCATCACACATGTTCAACAAAAGATCACCAAGGTCTTCTGGGGCCAGAGCTGCTGCTCCTTCTCCTCAGCTTTGTGCTTTCTGCCCCTGCAGAAAGCTCTTACTCAACCTGCTGTCTCATACTCAGCAGCCCAAACCTGTCTCCAATGTCAAGGCCATCAGGCCCAATGTCCCTCGACTTTCCAGCCCCTTCCTACAAACCCCTCTGCACCCACCTCATCCTCGCCTGTCAGTGTCTGAGGTGTGTTTCTCTTTGTGTCCTTTGCTCTATCCTTTCATGTCTACTACAGACTTTGATAGTTATCTCCTCTGTTTCGTTTTTTAAAATTGCTTCCATCTCCCTTGACTATCCTCCAGTTTTGTGCCCTGTATCTCCCTCTCGCTGTTGCTCAACTTCCCTCCTCCCATTCTCTTCCAAACTTCCCGCGCCTACGCGTCCGTTCGCCCTTTCAGCTCTCTGGAATCTGGCTTCTGTTCCCACCCACCACGCTCCTAAAACTGCTGTCACTGAGGTGACCACCAGCTTCTCTGATAACAAATTGAATAGACTCGTCTCAGTCGTTTCCTGACGAGGACATTCTGTGGCATTTGAAAACATGGTTTACCTTCTTTGGAGCTTCCTGAGCCCTGAACTTCCATATGCTACGTTCTCTATGCTGCGCTTCCCTCCGCTCGAGCCCGTCTTCCCGGCCCGCGCCTGCTGCGTGCCTGCAGGGGTTCCCCAGGATTCTCTTCCAACTCACTGTTCCTCTTGCGCGGCCACACACGCTCCCTGGAGAAGCTCCTCCTCTCTCGTGGGACATGCAAATTACCCCCAAATCCCTGTCTCCAGTGGAACTCTTTGCCCCTAGCTTCTCCCACAGGCAACACAAAGCCAGCACTCTTAAAATGGCAGTGGGAGCACAGTCATTTTCCTGTTAAACTGCCCGCTCTCCCCATCTTGCTGAACCGCACCGGGGCACCTCTGCGGGGCGGGGGCGGTGGCGGGGGCGGAGGGGGGCTACACGCCTCCACTCAATGACCATGTCCTCCCTTATCTCTCTCCTAAGAATCTCTTAAGTGTCTCCCTGCTATCCTACCACCACCATCCACAGCTGCCTGGATGTTTGCCCTGATTGCGGGCCTTACCATCTTCTTCCTAGCTGCCGGAGTGACCCCTCTGAACGGTGGAACTGGTCTTGCCAAGTCCCTGCTTCAAACCCTTTCATTGTCCTTCTACCACTACCTTAAGTCTGGACTCCACGTAGATCCTGCAAGGTCTCCTGGGCCAGAGCCGCTTCTCCTTCTACGCAGCTTTGTGCTTTCTGCGCCTGCAGTGCCAAATCGCCGGTGCTGGCTCTGGTTCTCCCCTCAGCCCAAAGTGCCCTGTCCTCCTCCTCCCCTACCCACTCACCTCTTCACTTAGCAGACTCATTCATCCTTAACACCAGGTAAGTTGTTCTCTCTTCGTCGCTCCTCCCCTACCACCTTGTAAATGTTCCTATAATGCCCTGACCCTGTCTCCTATGTTATGGATTGAATTCTGTTCCCAAAATTCGTATATTGAAGTCCTAATCCCAGAACCTCAGAATAGGACCTTATTTGGAAATAGAATCATTGCAGATGCAATTAGTTAAGATGAGGTTCTACTGGAGTAGAGTGGGCCCTAATCCAGTATGACTGGTGTTCTTAAAAAAAGGAGAAATGAGGACACAGACCCACGCAGACCTACAAGGAGAGCACCACAGGAAGATAAAGGCAGAGAAGAGGCAATGCTTCCACAAGCCAAGGAGCACCAGACATGGCCAGCAAACCTCCAGAAGTTGTGGGGCGGGCAGGGTGGTGGTGCATAGAGCAGAGCCTTCCATGGCAGCTCTCGGAAGGAACTTCTGGCCTCCAGAAATGGAGACAATACATTTCTACTGTGAAACCACCAGCATGTGGCACTCTGTGACAGTAGCCCTAGGAAATGAACACACCCACCATTGTGCTTTTGTGTTGTATTGTAATGACCTACCTGTCCACGTTCACCACTCCCCATTTTGAACTTCCTACGGGCAGAAAAGGTGTCTTATTTATCTTTGTAACTCTAGTGCCAAAAATAGTGTGCGAAACATGAAAAAACTCAGTAAGTGTTGATGAATGAATCAATGAAAGCACAACATGCCCAGAAAGTCAGACAAACCACCAACTAAGAAGCGTAACTGACTTGCCGTACCTCGGCGCCCTGCATTTCTTTATTGAATCTGTCCATATCTTCCTATTCTTTATGGGTAGGTGTGCTGGTTATTCTCCACTTGTCCTTCCGGAAGAATTTTCTGCTTATTTTCTGGCTATGACTGTAGTCTTCCCAGGAAGCCCTTTCCCAAGGTTCCAAATCTTGGTAGGTTCTGGCCACCCTTCAGGCCTAAGGATGGCTAGGACACCTCACTGTTGCTAGTCCCAGGGGCTTCCTTCCTTGGTGTCCTCTTAATTCTGTCCACTCCTCTGCAAACAGTTTCTTCATTCAGTGCTGGCGAGCCATCTGTTTCCTGCTGGGACCCTGAAAAATACAGTTGGTAGGCAGGTGGGTGGGGACAGAGATGATAACCACGGTTCAAAAATAATCACATTTTTAAAAATGATCTCCTAAATCTCATTGCTTAATTCCCTTCCACTTCGGTTTTTAAAGTACCACATACCTAGCATTTTTACATAAAGCCTACTATATGACCTATGCATTTGCTATGCGTTTGACTAAACACAGAAAATGTTTCATTTAATTTGACATTTTGTTGAACACCTGTGATGGACCTGGCACAGTGATGGGCATGGAGGATCCAAAGAGGAAAAGATCCTGTGTCTTCTAAAACAGATCCAGAATCCAGTAGGGTGACAAACACACCCACCGACAGAGCACAGGGTCTATGAGGGCAGTGTGGAGGGCGCTGTGTTGGCTTTGGGGCGGGTCCCACAAATAAACACTGAAATGTGCTTTATCTCCTCCCCAATCTAGACATCTTGGAGCTACACTGGTCTTTCTACTGTCATTGTTTTTCACAGAATCATCTTCATATTTTTTCATCAGAGACATGCCTGCTAACAGCCGAATACACTTAGGATGCTCTTTTAAGATTAAGATGTTTTGGGGTCAAGCTTCCATCTTACATTTTATCTTTTCCTAACTTAATAGGTCTTTTATGTTGGAGAAGATTTTATATGATCACTTGGACCAGTGATTGCCAATGCTGGATGGTCACTAGAGGGTTTCTTTAAAAACAGTATGTCCTGAGCCTTGTTGCCATCCTACTGAATCAAAACCCGAGGGGAGGAGGGGGCTGGGGAGAAGGAGATCTAGGTCATCAGGGTTTTTTTTCAAGACCCTGTGATGATTCTGATCTTCAGTCCGGTTGGGAACCACTGGTCTGGGTTAGCTCCTTTTTACAGCAACTGTAATTTAGAACAGGGTGGTTTTTTTTTTTTTTTTTTTTTTTCCTAAGAGTGGTTCCTTGGCACCTGAATGTGTCATACTGGCATAAAAATAGACATATAGATGAGTAGAATAGAAGTGAGAGTCCAGAAATCAGCCTTGATATTTACAGTGAATTGATTCTTTACAAGGAAGCCAAGACTATGCAATGGGAACTTTCTTTTCAACAAGCGATGCTAGAATAACAGATTGTTCACATGTAACAGAATGAAGTTGGAGCACCCCCCACCTCACACCATATAGACAAATTACTCAAAATAGATCAGTCACCTAAATGTAAGAGCTAAAACTATAAAACTCTTTTTATAAAACTCTAGGAAGAAACACAGACATAAATCTTTATATCTTTGAATTAGGCAATTCTTTCTTAGATATAATACCAAGTGTTCAAGAAACAAAAGAGAAATAGATAAACTGGACTTCATCAAAATTAAAAACTCTTGTCCATCGAAAGACACTATCAAGAGAGTTAAAAGATAACTTACAGAATGAGATAAAGTATTTGCAAAGAATATATCTGGTATGAAATTAATATCCAGAATATATAAAGGGGACCTACAATTCAGTAACAAGAAAAACCACACAACCCAATCTAAAAAATGGGCAAAGCACTTGAGTAAACTTTTCTCCAAAGAAGATATACAGATGGACAACGCCCACATGAAAAGATGCTCAACATAACTAGTCATTAGGAAAATGCATACCAAAATCACAGAGGCATATTTCCTTCCCACCTACTAGGGTAGCTATAATAAAAGAAATGGACAATAACCAGTGCTGATGAGGATGCAAGGAACTTGAAACTCTCATACAAAAATGCTGCTGGGAATGCAGAATGTGTCAGCTGCTGCAGAAGACAGTTTGAGCAGCACCTCAAAAAGTTTAGAAATTACCAAATGACCTAGCAATTTCCACTCTCTTGGCTATATTTTACTGAATTGGAGACACAAGTCCATTTAAAAGCTAACTCGAAAATTTTCATATCTGCATTATTTATAATATCCCAAAAGTAGAAACAATCTAAATGTCTGTCACTTGACAAATGGATAAACAAAATGCAATATAGATCCATCTGGTGGAGTATTACTCAGTCATAAAAAAAAGAATGAAGTACTGATCCATGCTACAGCATGGATGAACCTTGAAAACGTTATACTAAATGAAAGAAGCAAGTCACAAAAGACCATATATTATATGATCCCGTTACTAGGAAATATTCAGAATAGACAAATGCATGGAGACCAGGAAGCAGTTTAGTAGTTTCCAAGGACTGAGGGGAAGGAGTAAGGGGAAGTGACTGCTGATGAATGTGGGTTTCTTCTTGGAGTGATAAAAATGTTCCAGAGTTAGGCAGTGATAACGGTTGCACAACTTTGTGAATATGCTAAAAACCACTGGATTGTACACTTAAAAAGATGAATTTTATGACATGTGAAATATATCTCAGTTTTTCAAAATGAATTAATTCTCTTCAAAGTTACCTGGGCATTTCCTGGGTATCTGTATTTGAAACAAATCCCCAAGATGATTCTTTAGGCATGTTGAGTTTGGAAAACCATAGCCATAACTATCTCCCTTGTATCACTTTCTATCCTCTGAAAATTTAAGGTATTTAAAATCTGTTAAAAAAAAAACTAACCTAAACAAATAAGTCAAAAATGGACAACCCAGGGCATAGAAAGTGACCATTCATTGAAGAAATGTTTAGCCACTGCCTGCTATGTAGCAGAGCAGGCTGGGCCCAGCGAGCTAGACACAAACCCCACTATAAAAGTCTTAGAGTCCAGGGAGAAGGCAAACATGCAAACAAATGGTTGAAGTACAAAAAAGATGTCACAGCTGTGACATCTGCTTCAATGGAGGTGTGTCCAGAGCAGAGCAAGGTTGATCAGGAGCCCCAAAGCCAGTCCAGGGGAACCAAAGGGTGAGGCAATATTTGAGTTGAGGCTCAAGAGCTGGGGACCCAGGAGGGTGGGAGAGAGTATGAGACAGGGCAGAAGGAACAGCAGATGCTAAGCCACAGTGCTATAGGAGTACTTGATGTATTAATGCAACTGCAAGAGGCTGAAAGAAAATGCCCCAGGGGAAGAGGCAGGAGAGGAAGCAAGGAGTTCCATTTCATGTGCATTAGGAGCCACTGGAGAACTTAGAGAAATACTGCACCACTCCCGGTTTGGGAAGATGAGTCTGATGGCAGCGCTGGGGATAGGAGGGCACCACAGGGCTGGAAGGCTGGTGGGAAGAAGGCTTTGTCTCAAGTGCTGAAGGTCCGGACAAGGACAGTAGAAAGGAGAGGAGAGAGATTGATTCTATACTTGTTTAGGAAGAAAAGTGTCTAGTCCCTGAGGACAGACGGAATGCACCGTAGAACCTTTAGCAGCATCCCCAGCCTCTACTCACTAGATATGAGTAGCACTTCCCCAGGTTGTGAAAACAAATATATCTCTAGAGATTGCCTGGAGAGCAAAATCTGGGAGACAGAATCTGTTCCAGTGGAGAACGTTGGCCTAGATTAACTAAATCCTGCCATGGAATATGGTCTCATTTCCTTCAAGGCGAATCTTTTGTGTGAGGTGCATTTGAGTGCCTATGCGATAGGGAGCTGGGATTCCATTGAGCTCACAGATCTGCTGGTGTGACGCTTTTTGGACTTGTTTGCTAGTAAATGTCTCTGCGTGAGGCAGAATCTGGTCTGAGGCTTGCTTTGATTATGAGGTTGTTGGGAGCAGACCTGTAGCCTTTCCCTTCCTCTAGCAATGGGAAAATCCCGTCAGTTACCAGATAGATCGTAATTGTGAAAAACCAACCCGACTTTGGCCAGTTTGTAGCTGAGTTGTCAAAAATGATTTGTCATTTTCTGGCTGGACCAGCGATACCATTCCTGAAACAGGGGATCTCAAGAGAGTGCCCGTCACCAAGGGCAGGAGGGAGGATGCAGTAGAGCCAGCCCTGAGACCAGGAACTTTTAGAACACATGGAAAGGACTTCTTTTGGGTTTCCCAAGTGATTGGTTTACAAGAATCATCACCCCAAAATTATGGGCTCGTGATGACCCCAAAATGGCCCGCACATAGTTCTGTCCAGCTTTGAGGCCAAGCAGATCTCCTCAACAAAGAGCTCCACTCTAATAGCCATGGTGCCTAGGTAACCGTCTCAGAATGTCTGAGCAGGCCAGGACCTTAGAGAGCACTGCTGTCACCATTCACAACACTTCTGCACCCCACGTCAGTTCTAGGTCTGGAATCTGTCCACCTCTCTGCCTTCACTACCACCATCTTAGTCCAAGTTACCATGATCTGCTGCTTAGACTTCTGCCATAGCCACCTAACTGACGCTCTAGCTTCTTTTTTCTTCCCCGTACCCTGTTCTCCACACAGCCACCAGAATCATTATTCGTGAGTAAATCTCTTATCATCTCCTGATGAAATTCCTTCAGCGGCCTCCCTTTGCATTTAGAATAGTCCCTCTGTCCTTACAGGTTTATAAAGCCCTTCAAAGCCTGGCCCTAAACCTCATTCAACCCTTGTGTCTCTATTGAACTACAGCCACCGTGACTCCCTCTTTGTTTCTGGAATATGTTTAGATCTTTTCTACCAAAGGGCCTTAGATGTTGATGGTCCCTTTTCCAGGCCTTCAGATGGCTGGCTTATTCTCACCCATGAGGCTCAGCTCAGACGATACTCTTTCAGCGAAGCCCTGCCTGCCTTCCCTTTCTGCAGCAGCTCCTGGCGTCCCCACCCACACGGTCACAGCACCTTCTTACTCTTAGCAACCGGTTTTGTGACGATCGATTGCCTGCTTCCTGTCTCTAAAAGACAAGATTCTTGCAAGCAAGAGATGGCATCGGCCATGGCCAGCATTTCATCTCTGGTGCCTAAGCATAGGGCCTGACGTGTCCCAGGTGATAAATTGATATTTGGTGAAGAGATGGATGAACTAAAGTTTTGTTTGTGCCAGAGTAAATCCATCCAAGTTGTTATGTGCAGAATGATAGCTAAATGAGATCTTTTTATATCCCTGTCTTCCCTATCAAGAGCTTTGCCTTCTCTGAGCCCTGCAGGAACCTAATTACAAGTCTCTAATCACGTGGACCCCTGCTCTCTCACTGAAGAGCAGAGATGTCCATGTTTAAAGGCAGGTCCTGGGTCATGTAGCTGAACCTCTCAAAACTGTTGCTTCTGTTCTCCTTTTCTTTCTCTTCTGCCCTCCCTCCCTCTTTTTCTCTCTGGCTTGTCCCTGAAAAGTTATATGTTAATTGAAGAGTTTAACATCAAATTCTTCTTCCTGTTAACTTGCAGCGTAGCTTCAGAAGCCTCGTGATTCTGTTCTAACGGCTCTGATTGGCCACACTTTAGCCTGTTGGCCTCTTTGTGAAATGATTAATGATAGGTAAACAAACACTTACACAAAAGCGTTAAAGTACCCGCTATTTAGAGGTCCCTTGTGGTGAATCCTTTTTGTAAATGGAAGAACTGTCTGGTTTATCTCCCCTGTAAATATGGATTTTCCTATTTTGGAAGCCTTGTTGGCTACATCTGCCCCATTCATATGAATCCAAGATGTGCTGCTATCACCGCTCCCTCCTTTCACTTGATTATTCCATTCAGTCATTCAGCATGCCTTTATTGAGCACCTACTATGTGCCACAGATATTAACAACACAGCCTCAATGATGCACCTCCTGGCAAAGGAAATAGACAAGATGATGATCACCACACAGTGTGATCTGAGGAGAGGCCCCTCACTAAGCCCCAGGAGATCAGGGAGTACTTTTATGATAACCCTTGAGCTGTCTAGGGGAAGATGAGTGGCAGATAGCCAAGCAGATGGGAGGTGAGGGCTCAGAAAGGGCAAAGGACCACCATGTTCAAAGGCACAGAGATCTGAAAGAGTGGACTTTCAGAATGTTTTCAGCCAAGTGTGGATACGAGTGCCAAGGGACGGAGGCTGGGGGAACAGCAGCACTGTGCAACTACACAGAGGATTCAGGCATTTATTCTTAAGGTGATGGAGAACCAGTGACAGGTGTTACAGAGGACATGTGAAAGACCTGGATAAACCTGCTCTGTTAAAAGATTACTTGGACAGCTACTGTGGAGAACAGATCAAAAGTAGGGTAGGGTGAGTGGCAGGGAGACTGTTAAAGGACATCAGAGTTATCCAGGTGAGAAATAATGAAGCTTGAGCCAGAGATTTTTATCCTTGGACATAGAAGCACCCAGAGAAGGGGGTCTGTATTAGCCAGGGTTCTCTAGAGGGCAGAATCAAGAGGATAGATGTATATATGGAGGGAGTTTATTAAGGAGTAGTGACTCACATGATCACAGGTGAAGTTCCCCAATAGGCCATCTGCAAGCTGAGAAGCAAGGACGCCAGTCCCCAAACCCCAAAACTAGTGACGTTGACAGTGCAGCCTTCATTCTGTGGTGGAAGATTCGAGAGCCCCTGGAAAACCACTGGTGTTCAGTCCAAGAGTCCAAAAGCTGAAGAACTTGGAGTCTGATGTTCTAGGGCAGGAAGCATCCAGCACGGGGGAAAGACAAAGGCCAGAAGACTCAGGCCAATCTCTTCCTTCCATGTTAGGCCAGTCTAGTCCTTCCATGTTCCTCTGCCTGCTTTTATCCTAGCTGTACTGACAGCTGATAAGATGGTGCCCACCCACATTGAGGGTGGGTCTGCTTCTCCTAGTCCACTGACTCAAATGTTAATTTCCTTTGGCAACACTTTCACAGACACACCCAGAAACAATATGTTGCATCCTTCAATCAAGTTGAAACTCAATATTAACCATCACAGGGTCCTCACTGGGTTTTGGAGAATCTGGAAATTCTTGTGTGAAACTGTATTTGTGTGTGTTTTCCTGAAAAGTGAATACATAGTTTTCATCAAAATTTTAGGGGATCCATGACACTGAACCAAGGCCACAGCAGTGAGGTTGGAGAGAGATTTAGAAAGAGTCACTGGGGGCCAGGCATGATGGCTCATGCCTGTAATCCCAGCACTTTGGGAGGCTGAGGCGGAAGTGGGTGGATCACGAGGTCAGGAGTTCAAGACCAGCCTGACCAACATGGTGAAACCTCATCTCTACTAAAAATACAAAAATTAGCCAGGTGTGGTGGCACACACCTGTAATCCCAGCTACTCGGGAGGCTGAAGCGGGAGAATCTCTTGAATCTAAGAGGCGAAGGTTACAGTGAGCCGGGATCATACCACTACACTCAAGCCTGGAAGACAGACCGAGACTCCATCTCAAAAAAAAAAAAGAGAGTCACTGGGAGACTGGGAGAACTGGGAGTGTGACAGATGGGAGAGGAGAGGAAGGAGACGAGACCAAGGGCCAGGCTTTCGGCTTGGGCCATGACTGGGAAAATCATGTGTCTTTTACCTAGAACTCTGGAGAAAGCAGAGTTCGAGGGCGAGGTAGGAGAGGGGGAGGAGATAAATTATTTATTCATTCAATTATTTATTGAGCCCTGACTCTGTTTCAATACTGTTCTAGGTGCAAGGATTCAGCTAAATAAAGACACTTTCCAGGAATGGTAAACAGACAATGAACACATTCATGGAAGGTGGTGATAACTGCTTCGAAGAGAAATAAAGCAGGATAAGGGGATGGAGAGTGACAGTGATGGGGGTAGTATTTTAGATAGGTTGATCAGAGAAGCTTCTGTGAGCAGCTGACATGTCTGCAGAAACTTAAGTGAAGTGAAGGAGAGAGGTTTGTGGCTGTCTGATCTGGGGCGATAGCATTTCAGGCAGAGAGAATAACCAGGCCAAAGCCCTGTGAAAAGAGCATCTTTGACTTACTGGAAGAGCAGCAAGGATGGCAGCTTAGCTTGTGCAGAGTGAGCCATGAGGAATCTAGATGATGAAACA
The DNA here is from genome assembly GCA_963573385.1 of Cacajao melanocephalus. Classification (NCBI taxonomy): domain Eukaryota; kingdom Metazoa; phylum Chordata; class Mammalia; order Primates; family Pitheciidae; genus Cacajao; species Cacajao melanocephalus. Next base: position 40,165 of record CAUYLG010007592.1, read on the forward strand.
GAGAAGGGAGCTAGAGGCTAGAGCACTTAAACCCCAGGGCCTTGAGGACCATAGCAATAATTATTGATTTTCTTCTAAGTGCAGTGAGAAAGCATGGAAAAGCACTAAGTAGGGAGAAAGATTCACTTCAGTTTGGTGCATTTGAGTTTGAAAAGGTATATGAGACATCCAAGATGTGGGGGATTGTACAGCAGACAATAGATAAGAACCCCACAAAGCAGTGAGGACTTCAGGCACATTTACGAGAATCATCACCATAGACGTGGTAGCAGAAGTCATGGGTGTGGACGGGTTTGACCTGGAATGTTGCAGAGTGTGATGAGAAGGGGAGGAATTCCAGGACACCCACAGTTAAGGGGTAGAGAAAAGAGGAGGAATTTATGAAGAAGCTTGAAAACGAGTGATGAGAGAGAAGGATAGCTAGGGACAAGGTAGGCATCAAAGTAAAGGGGGAGAGGTTTTGAAGGAGGTCACTGGTTTCAGAGGCTGCAGAGAGGGTAAAATAAGGACGAAAGAAGTATGCTTACATTGCCACAGTCTATAAGGCAGTGCCGAGGGACTGGATGTGGGAAGATTACAGGGGGCTAAGGAATAAATGACTGGTGCCGAAGCAGGATAGACGGCATCTCTAAATGAGAAGCCTGGTCCAGACATAAATGTCTATACTTTCTGGGCCTTGCCCATTGGGCTGATGGCCAAGCTGCAGGCTTGGTTAACTGGAGGATAGAACCAAAAGATCTTAGTAGTAAAATGGTGGGCAGATCAGGAGGTTTGGGTCACAGGGTCTGTGTAGACTAAGGAGGAAGCAAAACCAGGAAGATTCTGATAAGGTCGGGCTGGGGGTGGGGGGCGATAGAAGAGTAGAGGTCTGAAGTTCCTGAGAAGCAAGAAGTATAGACAAGATGGCGAAAGAGGATGGAGGAGGTGGCGGGGAGAAAAGGAGACTAAGAGCCAAGTGAAATATGGGAGTTACGAATTTGAAAGGTGAACCAGAGAAAAGCCAAGGGTGTGGTTTTGGGTGAAGATGGGCAAAGTGGAGCACAGGTGATGTTCATCGGCTTCGAGAAGAGAAGAAATAATTCTATTAAGGTACACTAGTGATATGGCTGGGCGTAGTGGCTCATGCCTACGATCCCAGCACTTTGGGAGGCTGAGGTGGGTGGATCAGCTGAGGTCAGGGGTTCAATATGGTGAAACCCCGTCTCTACTAAAAATACAAAAATTAGCTGGGCATGGTGGCATGCACCTGTAATCCCAGCTACTCAGGTGGCTGGGGCAGGAGAATTGTTTGAAACCGGGAGGTGGAGGTTGCCATGAACCGAGATTGCGCCACTGTACTCCAGCCTGGGAGACAGAGTGAGACTCTGTCTCAAAAGAAAAAAGAAAAAAAAAAAAAGGTACGCTAGTGATAAAACACAGCGATGGCAACCAGCTGAAGGGGGTTTGCCCAAACAGTTTAGTTCATTTTTTAGTGGAAGGAAATAGAAAAAAATAGAACTTATCACTGCATCATTCTTAACAAAAGGAATGTTTCGAGAAAAGCGTGTGTCTGTGTGTGTGTGTGTGTGTCTGTGTGTGTGTGCATGCATACTGGGTCAAAATGTAAGATACATTTCTTATTGTAGGTTGTTATGAAAAAAATTGGAAGCTTAGATGACATAAGCCTCAAAGCAGTTTTTGCAGGAAGGTAGAAGGGTGTGGAAGGTGAGACAAGACACAGAGGCTTCAGACTCTTTTGACCTGAGTCACATGGGGCTCAGTAGAAGTGGTGACCGACCCAATGGTAGACCAACTCGAATAGTGTGTGCTTGGCTCAGAGATGTTGCTGAAGGAAAACGTACCTCTGAGATCCATAAACTCTTAAGAACTAAGATCTTCCAGAACAAGATAAGATCATCACAAATGGTATTATTTAGCAATGTAGGCTCGAGATACAACATTCAGGAATCATAACACCAAAACAATCAATCAAACACTCTTGTTTTGCACAAGAAGCCAGGTCTGGCTTAAATTTAGCTCTGTCAAAACATGACACAATCTGCCAGTGCAGTGCTGACTCAATTTCTTCTATAGGGTCTTCATCTTCAGAGTCTTATGTGAGCAGAAAAGGTGAATATCTATTTTTCCCCCTTAGTGTATATTTTATTTGATTTTTTTCCCCTTTTAGAGTCATTGGTATCTATTTCCCTCAATACTTTATTCTCCTCTATTTCATTACTGTGCTGTGTGAAATATGCCTGAGCACCATGAACCTGGGGACTAAATACTTGAGATTGGTTTTAAGAATGAAGGCAAGGAAGAGCAGGTCTTAGGTTTCCCAGACACTGCGGGGAGTGCCCCTGGAGTCTGCAGGTGCCCTGCATGGCAGATCAATTGTTATTCCAAATACTCATTCCATTTTCTTCCGAGCATGCAAAGAGATCATTTTCCCAGCCTCCTTTGAAGTTAGATGTGACTCAATTTCAGCCAAGAAATGTGGAGGCAGAAGTAATACGTGTGTTCTCCAGGCCTGACCCATGAAAACTTACCACATTCAACTCCATCTTGCTTCCCCAGCTGCAGGCTGGATGTGAATGCCAGGGCAGCATTGGAAGCCGCTTGTTGTAGATGGTAGAGACTGGGTCATTTTGGGGCCTGTGTGACTACATGGAACAGAGAGGTCCCATGCTCAGCTTGTTAGACTTTATGCAACAAGAAGGGAACATCTACTGTGTTGGTTTGTCTGTTACAGCCGCTGGCATTACATTAACTATACCTTGCTCTGGTGCGTCCTTAGATGATCAACCCCTGGGTGACCATTGGATGCCTATGTTTGTTTATAGTTTGCCTTTGAAGCCAAAACAAGTTGGTGATTTAATTTTCTCTTTCTATGGAGGCCTCGTCTAATGTTTTGAAAATAAGCTTTTTTAGTTCTGTTTTCATTTTGATTTGCATTTTTATTTTCTCACCATTGTTGAAAAAAATAAGCTGCATAGTACTTCCTGCTTTTCCACCACCTGCTCCCCACCCTCACCGCCCTGAGTCCACATCAGTGATATCTACCAGAAGATACTTCATAATACTGCTGAGCTGATTGCTGCTTTCACTTTAAGAAATTATGTTTCCTCACTTTGGGAGGTCCTCTACTTAATTTACAACGGAGACAAGCCAAGTGTTAGTGGAAACCCCCAGTGATTTTAAATAAAAGTGACAATTATCACACATCGGCGTTGCAAGATGCCAGACACTGTCCTAGACCTTTGATCTATTTTATCACAAATCGAATAACCCTTCAAGCGAGGCATTAGTACATCATTTTAGTGATTTGAAATGGAATCTGGAAATAACTACAGGATGTACCAAGGTCACATAGCCAGGGATTGGTGGAGCCAAGATTGTGACTCAGACCCGACAGGCTCCAAAGCCCGTTCTTGATCCATTTGTTTCTCAAATGTGTGTTTCTCAGTTACCTTATGTCTGCTGATTCCTTTCTCTTTCTTTCCTTTGATGCCAATTTTACTGGCTCTGCACATTGACTGGTTAATACAGTGTACCCTGAATTCAGCCAGGACCACTTAATTTTAACAGAGGAAACAGAATTCAACCTTTTCAATGCAGGGAGTTCAGGCCCACCTTGATGGGTATTAGAATATACAAATATTTGCATAATTCCTCTGGCAAACATATGAGCATGCAATTCTCACTATTATTGAACCACAGCAAAAGCATCATCTACTGGCCTCCTTTGAATCTGTCTGGCTCACAGTGAAAGCTTGCTGGTGGACTTTAAAATTCTTGATGTCAGCCAGATGCAGTGGCTCACGCCTGTAATCTCAGCACTTCAGGAGGCTGAGGCGGGCAGATCACCTGAGATCGGGAGTTTGAGACCAGCCTGACCAACATGGTGAAATCCTGTCTCTACTAAAAATGCAAGTTAGCCAGGTGTGGTGGTGGATGCCTGTAATCCCAACTACTCGGGAGGCTGAGGCAGGAGAATTGCTTGAACTTGGGAGTTGGAGGTTGCAGTGAGCCAAGATTGTGCCACTGTACTCCAGCCCAGATGACAGAGCAAGACTCCATCTTAAAAGAAAAAAAAAGAAAAAGAAAAAAAAAATCTTGAGGTCAGACGCTATATTGAAAAGGAACTTAGCAACCACATCCTCACCTCATTCCTCCCACAGGCCTGAAACTTGAGATATGTACGTTGAATGAATGCTGAGTTAGCATGTTTACATTTGAACACAGTTTCTATTAAAAATAAGTGCCTACCCTAAGTAACTAAGGGCAAGTTGACCACAGACTGATACAACTTACGGAGAAGTGGGGAAGAGGCACTGATTGGTTGCTTTTATGAGGTGGTCATTTTAAGGGTTACTGAATTGCCACAAAGTATGTTGGTCGTTTCAGGCCGACAGACATTCGGCACTCAGTCTAGTTTCCCTTCTTCCTTCGGGCAAGTTTCTGAACTCTTCTGGAATAAAAACCTGCCTAAGCCAGCACTTTGCGGGGCTGAGTGGGTAGATCACAAAGTCAGGAGTTCAAGACCAGCCTGGCCAAGATGGTCAAACCCTGTCTCTACTAAAAATACAAAAATCATCCGGGTGTGGTGGTGGGCACCTGTAATCTCAGTTACATGGGAGGCAGAGGCAGAGAATTGTTTGAACCTGAATGGTGGAGGTTGCAGTGAGCCAATATTGAGCCACTGCACTTCAGCCTGGGCGACTGAGTGAGACTCAGTTTAAAAAAAAAACAAAAAACAACAACAAAAAAACCTGCCTAAGGGCTTGAGTTAGTGCTGTGAGTCCCAGGAGTCCCAATTGGGCTAAGAGGACTGGCTCTGAAGTTTAGGTTAAAATCGAGGCCCCGTCACCAGCTAGTTCTATGGCTTTGGACAAAAGGCTCAGGTTGGCATATTTTTCTCAGCACAGAAATATTATCACCGCCACCGCAGGATTATGTAGCGAATAGCCCCTGTAAGTGAATCCTGTAAGGCATTCGGCATAGCGCTTGCCACTTCCTCCATCACCTCTGTGTATTGAGCTGGACTGTTCATCCTGGCCCCTCACTAAGATTTTAACTCATCTAGTAAAAGAAGCATTCTGCCCTGGGTGCTGGGGTTGGCACCGAAAAGAAAGAGTCTTGCCCTTGAGGAACTTAGAGTTTATATTCAGAGTTTAAGTATTTAGACTTCACCTCTCTGTGCCTGAGTGTGTGGAAGGTGAGGGTGAACAGTAAGCAACCTTCCGACCCAGTGTGTCCATGCGTCTCAATGTTGGCTGGAACTCAGCTACAGACAGAAGGAAAAAATGATTAGTCACTATGCTGGTAAACATAGCAAGGTTATCTCCTTTTATTAATAGACTAGGCTACGCAAGCCATAAAAATAGGGTAGCTTCAAAACTTAAATTCTCGGAATTTTAGTTTCTGTTGCATCTGATGAAATGTGAAAAGGGACTTGTGTTATGTATGGACTTTGTAAAATAATCTTCTATCTCCTGCCGCAAATCAATTACTTATCAGTTTTTATTGCCAAGGAAAGGAAAATACATTACTATTCATTTTAGCCTTTTTCTTATTGATTCTATGAGCACAGTGCTACTTTTTTAAAGAAAAATGATTACATTTATTTGTTCATTACAAAAGACCTATACCACATTATAGAAAATTCAAAAGGAGAAAAAGCAGAAGGAAAAAAAGAAAAGCTTTCCACACCACTCAGCAACTGTTAGTGTTTAAGTGTTTACTTTCATTTTTCTTCTGAATATTTTTACAGTAAGTGTTGCATTTTCTCTATAGGCTAAGTAATGAACATTTACCATGTCCCTACGTGGATTGTATAATGATTTTTAATTGTAGAATAATATTCCCATGAAGGATATCTGGTTCCTTTGACCATTTTCTTACTCTTGTCTCATTAGAAGGCAGTAGATTGGGGTTTCTGTGGGCTGTGGTGCCAGGGCTAGGTTGAGATGTGGCTCTCTTATTTCCTAGCAGGGTGACCTGAGTTAGGCCACTTAATTTCTCCAGGCCTAGATGTCCTCATCTGGGAAAATACAGGCTATATTAGTTCCAATCTCGTCAGGTCATTGTGAAGATTGCATGAGATCATGTACGTAGAAAGCTCACGAGTAGCTCTGGAACGTAGTTGGGTTTGCTGATGTTAGTGGCTGCTGCTATGTAGCCTACATTCCAATCTGATGACTGGTTTGATTTTTATAGCCATCCTCCAAGAAAATGCACGTGAAATATCAGGCCACATCATTTCATCTCTCACGTCACTTTATCTCGAGATCATTTGCAAAGTGAGATGGTCGTCAGACTATGCAGTGTGACCCCAAAGGCCCCTTCCTCCTCAACACGCGGTATTCTTGGCTAATACTAAAAGCAGCTATAACCACTGCAGGGGAATGACCTATGGAAACTACAGCCCTGCCCAGGAAGAAGGAAACCTGCAAGGGCCGGAGGGCTTCTGTGCATCAGTTTATCTTTTCATCCAGATAAGCATTTGACATTCGTTCCGACACCTTCCTTCCAAAGGCCTCTCACAGTTTAGCCTGTGTGCTTCTCAGACCTCCATTTTTCAAATGGGTTCAGCAGCTTGAGCGCTCACCCAAAGTTTTATTTATCCATTTCACATTTCTAATGTCGCTTCGCTGCTGTGATCATTTTCCTATGCGGTCATTTAAGGAAGATAAATTGAACTGCAAATCTCAGTAGAACAGGCATTGCTCTTAGTCATTCCCCAAGGGACAGAGAAGATTTTTCTCACTTAGCACAACCTGCTTGTGCTCTCCCTACAACCTCCCAAGAGGTGTTTTTAATAATTAAAAAAAAAAATTCTTCAGACGCTAGAGTAGTTGGATGAGTCGCCTCCCTGACTCGTGCACTGTTACCCTAACATTCAGACCTCTCAGATCCCAAAACCAGGTGCCGAAAGGGACTGAGCCAACCTCACCTTAGGATCAGAGGTGCCCCTGCCAACAAGCAGATGTCATTAGCATAGAAGCGACAGCTAGGAAAGCTTCCCACCCACCACCTCTGGCCTTCTGTTCCCAGCAAATTTCAGTGGAGCCAGCCTTCCCATCCATTCCCCAGAGAGCCTGTCCGGTGGGTACACTACTGCACTAGAAGGGGAACATTTGGATGGAGATAGAGGCCTGGCCCACAAGGCATCCACTGGGAAGCAGAATACAGCGTACGTTTTTGTTTCTTTGGTGTTCGGGGCTTTTTTTTCTGTGAGACAGAGTATCACTCTGTTGCCCAGGCTGGAGTGCAGTGGCGTGATCTCAGCTCACCGCAGCCTCTGCCTCCCAGGCTCAAGTGATTTTCTTGCCTCAGCCTCCCAAGTAGCTGGGATTACAGGGCCCTCACCACCATGCCTGGCTAATTTTTGTGTTTTTAGTAGATACGGAGTTTCTCCATGTTGGCCTCGAATTCCTGACCACAAGTGATCTGCCCGCCTTGGCCTCCTAAAGTGCTGGGATTACAGGCATGAGCCACTGTGCCTGGCCTAGGATGAGTATTAAGGTCAAGTATGTGGGCTCTGGATCCAGGATGCCTAGCTTTTAATCCTTGCACTGTTTATTCTATGACCTTAGATAGGTTATTTAACCTCTTTGTGCCTCCATTTCCAAAATGAGAATAATATTAATGAAGAGCTTTTCATAAGGCATGTGAGGATTACATGAGTTAGAACATGTAAAAAAACATAAAACAGTCCTGGCGTGTCCCAAAGGTGTGGTAAACATCCGCTCACACCAGGAGTGACTGAGGACTATGTGCTAAATGGGAATCCCATCCTCTCTGGAAGGGGTGGTCCGTAGTAGCAGGAAGAGGGTGGGTTTTAGGGAAAGACCTGAGTTTGAATCTCACCTCTAGTTTGTGTTTAACTTTCAATAAATCGCAAGACCTCTCATACCCTCAGTGTCCTCATCTGTTAAATGGGAACTCTTTCTCTACCTTCAAGGCTGACTCTGAGGACTCAACGGGACAATGTGTGTTAAACGCTCAACACAATGCCTAGGCACTTAATTAGCTTTTGAACATGTGAGCTCCTGACACAGCCCGGCTCAAAATGGGAGCCAGGCTCTCGCCAGGGTTTTTAGAGGCAAGCACTGTTTCATTTATTCCTGGTGTTTGCTTTGTTGCTGCCAACCTAGTCTTCGCCCTTCCTGGGGCTTGGGTCATCAAAGCCATTTTAAAAGTCTCTATTTTTCTGCAGCATCTCCCTCCTGGTGGAGAGATGCCTGCCCCCCGGCTCGGGTAGCCTGTGTTTTTGGGTCACACTGCAGGTTTTCGGTGCCTTGGCTGCTTTGCTCTTTCACAAACCAACCACCAAGAGCCCTTTCGCTTCCCCACTGCCCCCACCCATCAGCTGCAGTCCATCTTCCCTCTACTACCGAGACGAAATTGGTCCTCTTAAAATCGACAGGGGCCTGTTCCCCGTCCTCCTCCGTTTTCCCCTGTGGAGGGCTGGGCACTGCGGAGCAATCCTTCTTTCCTTTCCTGGGACTGTTTTCTCCAGTAGCTTCTCCTTACACTGTGACTTTGTTGCCTTCTCTTTTTCCAGGATCTGGCTCTCTCCCCCACCCAAGAATCCCCTCCCCACATGCCCTATCCCACTCCTACCTCCCCAGGCCAGACTTTAGGGCAAGCCAAAGTCCCATCATCCTCACAAAGACTTCCAAAACTCTGGAGGTTGCAGAGAGCACTCTGTTCTGAATTTCCAAAAGACTTGCCTGGCATATTGTTCCTTAAGACCTTGGAAAGACAGAGGCTGCCTGCGTTTTCTGTGCATGATGCTTCTTTATTCCTCTGGTTTGCAAGCTCCTCCAGGGCAGACACAGAACCTTCTGTATGAGAAGGGCTCTGCCAACATTGTCGATACATTACGAGTCGCTCCCATTTGCTGAGTGAGGCCAGGATGTGTATGTATCTATGTGTGTATCTATCTGTGTATATATCTATGTATCTATGTATACATCTATTGGTCGTCTGTTTATCTAGTTACCTATATCTATCTATCAGCCATCTATCTCATCTGGTCATCACAATAATCCATGAAGTAGCTAGTACTGTGTTCATTGTATATCTGAAGAAATTGAAGGTCAGAGAGAAAAAAAAAAGAACTTGACCAAGACCAAACAGCTAGAAAGAAAGAGGGCCCTGGGTTGTAATTCTAGCACGCTTCCAAGGCCTGTGCATGAAATAAGTAGCCTCTAAACTTTCTGTATTGGGTATCTGTTTCAGAATATATATGTCTTTGTCATTTATAACTTATACGTACTTACCATATTATTAATATATTAAATTCATTATAAAACATAAACTACAAAAAATAGAAATTAAAGGATAATGTCCTAAGAATAGATTGTAGTCTCTCACTAAAAGAAACCAGGTCTTGGGAGAAGTGTCTAATTTTTAGTCTGGGAAGTGCGCCTGGAACATTTTGTCATACCAGAAAGCCAGGACGCTATCAATTATTACTGGGTCATGTCAAAAAGATGTGGAAACCAACTTGAAAAGGTTTCCATTGGCCAAAAATGGGACATTTTGAGCAACTGCCCTTGATTAAACCACACTTTAGGGGTGTGTGTGTGTGTGTGTGTGCGTGTGTGTATGTTTATTATGATACCAAAAAGATGCCCTGGTGATCACTTTTAGAGAATACTAGATGATCAACTAATTACTTTGAAAACTGGTAAAGAAAAAGAAGCATTTATTCTGCCTTTTCTGTAAGAACTATGTCCCTGGATTAGCAAACAGATGATGAGAAGATTCTCTTGTAGAAGTATTCCAACTAATAAGTGAAGACACGTAGATAGAATGAGGATACCATAGGACAACACAAAGTTGTAACTGCTAGTGAATGAGGGATTTGATAATGATTGCTATCACAAAAAGAGAGACAAACAGATATTACGTTCCCCCAGTAGATGTCCATAACACCAATTACAAAGTGTTCTTGTCAGAAAGATTTAATTTGAACCTCATGGAGCCTCTTGATTTCCCATTTACAGAAACTACAGGGGCTGGAGGCACATGGCTAATGATACCATGGGAACATAATAAGCAGAATCCTGCCTGCAGATAAACCAAGAAAAGCAACCCAAGTTTTTCAACCAAAGTTTTTTTTTGCAGTTATAGAGAATAAGAGATTGGGAGAGGGACCAATAGATTAAAAGAGACCTGAGAGACATATTTATGTATTACAATGTGTGGACTTTGTTTGGATCCCAATTCAAACTGTAGCAAAAAAATTTTTAGAGAAATCAAGGAAATGTGAACACTGATTGACTCTTCAGTTATATTGTGGGCTTATTAGTGATGTTTTTAGATTATAATGATGATGCTGTGGTTCAGGTTTTAAAAAGAGAGGGCATGTTTTTTAGATCCATATATTGAAATATTGACAGATGTAATAAGATAGTGTTTGCTGTCTTAGACAACAAATAAAGAAGCAGGGGGGACAAGTAGGTGGGTAAATAGGGAAAATAAGACTGGCCATAGAGTTGCTAATTTTTGAAGTTGAATAGTGGGAACATGGGTACATGGGAAGTTCATTATATGATTCTACTTTTATATATATTTAAACTTTTAACAAGAAAGTGGTTTTGTAATGATGATATTAAAATAAAGAGTTTTACTCTTTCCTTTCTTCCTCCTTCCTTCCTTCTTCTTTACCTTTCTTCCCTTCCTCCCCACCCCTTTTCTCCCATCCCCTCCCCTTCCATTCCTTCCTTCTCCTTTCTTCCAGTGGGTTGTTTGGAGGTGGCGTCCTTGAGGTGTGATACTCCACTTTGGGGACCTTTGCTCTTGTGCCCTATGCAGCATCACCTCTCAACCTGGGGCCCAGGGAGGCTTGATCATGAGAAGTGTCTCTTCCATCCAGAAACCAAGGTCTGCACTGCATCTCCAAACCTGCAGAGAATGATGTGTGTTAGCCCATCTTGACTGTGTGATAGCCCATCTTGACAATCAGCACTGCTTACAGCCCCACCACCAGAAATCCTTCATTCCGTGCAACTCAAATCCTTTAGCGCAATGAAAGGAATCTGCTTTCCAAGATCTTTTCAGAAGGAAAGATTGGCATTGTTTAAAGGAGAAGAAAAATCAGATGTTTAACAAAAAGGAAAAAGACAAAGTGTTCTTTTGAGAAGTAACAACCCTGCCAGCTTACTCGGGTCATGAAATAATGCTGTTGGCAATGACTTTGGGGTGTTCTATCACAGTCTCAGTACACTTTCCTCCCCCTGGGCAGTATTTTATAGTTACTGCTTCTATGCCCCATTGGCTCAGACATAATTTATTATTTGTTTACATGTTTCACTTACTCTGCTAAGGTGGAAGCCCAGTGATGCATTATTACCGAGAGCATCAGAGTGTGTGTGTCATTGAAAGACTCAAGGAGATCTGACATATTCTGAACCTGCAACTTTTCAAAACACAAGTGGCCTCCCCAGGTCTACGGGAGCCTCCTTGGGCTTTTGGCTCAGATCAAATGTGTTCTATGTCCCTATAGTTAGTTCCTTCTACTTCTCTGAGGAGCAAGACAATTCCAGGAAGACACAGGCTCCCCGGGCCTGTGACTTTCTATTCTCTCCTTTGACTTGTCTTCCTGTGTAAGGATCAAAGTCCTCCCATCTCTGGGGGGAACGTCACAGTTTACACAGAGCTTTCTTCCCGACAGTAGCATAAAGAAAATAATACCTGCCCTTTATCTCCACATGAGACACTGAGAGGTCAAGGACACGTGCAAGTTCAAAGAGCAAGAGTGGAATCCGGCCGGGACCAGTACCCCATGGTGGAAGAGGAATGATGGTGACTGGCCCAGTCACTCACAACTCTTGACCCGGGGCAGGTCACGAAAAGCTCAGGTTCTTCACCTGCTAAAAAATGGAAGTGATAGTGCTTACTGCACAGGGCTGTTTCAGAAATAAAACAGATTTCTGAAAATGCTCAGCAAAATGACTGGCATGTAATAAACATGCAGTAGATGCTACCAACATTAGCGGTCTTTGCAAAGCATTGCGTTCACAACAGCTTTGGGGTTTTGTAATAAGAATGGCAGTAGGTGACTCTTTTGTAACAAATAATGATGGTAATAATAAAATAATAGGTGGCTTACAGGCACCATTTGAAGTCCCCTATGTGTATTAACCCTTTCATGTGTCATTAAGTCCTTTATGCATTTTTGCCACAACAAACCTATGTGGTAGGTAGCATTAGTACTCTCGTATTAGGGATGAAGGACCCAGAGGATAGTTGGGTGTAAGTAACCTGGCCTTTTAAAAAGAATTAGCCCACATCTGAAGAGTTTCTCTACTCTTTATAGTCCTGGATCAGGGAGCATGGAACTGTGACCCCGCCCACCCCCATCAGCACCTGCTGAGAACTCACCACCTCCGTAGCTTCCGCTCCCTGGCTTCCCCCTCTGGCAGTTAAGTTCACGATTTTGTGTGCCAGGTGTTCTTTGGGAGAGGAAACCACGGCCCAGCGGGATTAGCGACTTGCCCAAATCCATGCGGGAAGCTGGATTTAGAGCCGGCCTGGGGATCAAGTCTGTGTTCTCACTCTCCCCTCCGTGTCCCCGGAATGCTGTAAGAATGCACAGGGCCTTGGGACCCTGGTCCGCCCTGCTGCCTGCAGCCCCGGGGCTTCAGCAGGCCTGGACTCTCGCGCGGAGCCGCTGCAGCCGTCAGGGCCAGAGGGGCGGCAACGCTCAATAGGGGGCGCCTGAGAACCCAGGTGGGTGCTGAGCTCCGGGCTTCCCTCCCTCGGGGCCCGGCGGACAGGGAGGGGTTAGGAATTTAATCCTCTGCATTCCAGCCAGGGTTCCTGTGACATAATGAGGCCCAAGGAGGGATCTCGAGTGACTCGTCAGCAGAACCCCCAAAGGGATTTTCTATAGATAGCCAGGGCGTGTCTCGGGCTCGGTCCCCTGCGGCAGGAAAGTTCTTTAATTCCTGGGCTGGGCAACGCCGTGCGCAGCAGGTGGGTGGGGTGAGGCCCGCCAGGCGCTGGGCCCGGAGTACTCCTTGCGGCTAGGAAATGTGTGGCAGCCGGGGAGGGGACGCAAGGAGCCCGGGCCAGGAGAGGGAATTCCAACTATGGCGTTTGGGAGAAAACTATTTAGTTATTTGCCCTCGCTGACCCCACCCCACGTTGGGACTGCGGCTGCAAGGACACGTCCCAAATACTGAGCCTCACACAGCCTTTGATGCTGGCTCTGGAAAGATTCTGTGGCATGGGCCCGGCTCTCTTCGGGGAGAGAGACGTGTTTGGAATGTTGGTGTCTGGAGTGCTGTGATTGGAGGCTTGAGGTTTCAGAGTTCCTTAATTTGCATGGCCATGCACCAAGGTTATTATTTTCCACAATACAGGGTTGAAATTTGAAACTCTGTTTACCTTCCAGATTCCAAACAAGCAACATTCCTATCAATAATGTCACATAAATAACGGCATGATAGCTGAGAATCCTGTCATTAGTTACATATATATATATATATATATATATATTATTATATATATATATTCATTCTGTTTGCTGGTGGAAAGGGATCTCAGAAGCTATGCATATATTTTACATAAAATAATAGCTAAGCTGCCAAGGGCTTTAACGATATAATTTCATCATGGGATTCTGGGCTCTTTGGTTTATGCCGCCATCAGAACCCCAAGACAGAATTAATTCATGTAACTGGGACAAGCCCAAATGCTGTTTTCCCATTCCCCTTATAAGTGAACTCAACTATTTTAATTGCCCAAACATTTGGTGGGTAGGGTACAGGGTGGAGAAAAGGCTGTCTGATGTACTCATTAACGCACGAATAAATTCATTAGAGGCAGCATATTGTTGTTGTTAAAAACATGAAGTTTGCTTCAAGTAGCCTGAGTCTGAATCCTCACTTGGTCTTAAAGCTGTGAAAACTTGGGCAAGTTATTATCCTGGGGCCTCCATTTCCTCATCTGTAAAATGTGGTTGCCCATCCCTAGCTCTCAGCATGGTTGAGCGATTAAATGCCACTGGAACCGATGGAATGGATGAGTTTAATACCTGTCAAAGGTCTTTCGTATAGTACCTGGAGCCTACAGTAACTGTCAGTAGATGGCTGCTTTATTATTACCTCAATGGCAAAAGCAAAATATCCTTGAAACTGCTTCCTGACACCACAAAGGCCCAAGAATCTTAGCCACTTCCCTCCAGAAGCTTCTCTTTTTAGTTCCTAAATTCCCCAGATGCTCCACATTTGTAAATTGTATTATTCCCAGCCAGAGAGAACAGGGTGGCAGCCCCCACCCTGTCTGGAATCCCAGAAACACCTCTGAGATTCTGATCTAGCACAGCTGTCTGTTGCAAATAATTTGAGAAACGTGCCACAGGACATATTGCAGTTCCACAGAAAGGTCTGAAGAGTGGGCCTTGTGTGTCTGTCGTGGATCTGCTTTCTCCTGCAGAGGAACCAAGGCAGGGCTCTATCTGGAAGAGTACCCCTGGGGCTCCTCAGTGAGGAGCTCATGTGCCCCCTAATGCCTGTTACAATGCTATCTTGTCACGGTGGATAGAAGGGCTTCTCTGTAGCTGTACACATAATTCTTGCCTGTGAGTAGATCTTAGCTTTGTAATACTGTACAAGTCATGGCTTCAAGTCTCGCCTCCGCTCTGTACTAGCTGTGTGACCTTGGGCAAGCATTTTTTGAAGCTGTTTATTCTTAAATCTGCAAGATGAAAAGAACGGTAAGTCTCTCACTGGATGGCTGGCTAGAATAAATAGGTTATCACAGGTAAAATGACCAGTACAGCTTCTGGCACAGAGCAGAAGGAGGTAAGGCTGAATGCGAATTATTGCAGCCCACAGGCAGCTAAGCAAGACCTTCACCCTCACAAGCAGCCGGATTATTGATACCATTCCCTTTCCAGAGGCTTTCTGCAAGTATAAGTGACCTAAGAAAAGTCCTTTTGGGTATCCTATCGCTGTTAACAATCAAAGGGAGAGGAGATTTTATTTAAAACATGTTTCTTCTGGTTGAAATATGGTCATCCTATTTTCCAGCTGGAACCTCCAGCACGTAGTGTTAGAGTCTAAATATTCCTTGTCAAGCAATGGCAGTGGGCAATCATTGGAAGATGGCAGTGGATGCCCCACAGGCTGCTGGCAGGTCCTATGGAGGATACGTGTAGAGATTCTCCTTCCTAACCAAGTGACTGCAGCTTCATAGCAGCCAAGAATTGGGGTTGGATTTACACAATCTCAAAGCCTTTCTCCTTATTTTTGCGGCTTTTTTTTTTATGTACCTTTGCTCTCTCTGAAAATATTTTCTTCTCACCTATGTGAGTAAACTGGTCACAGTCATTTTTAGGAACTGTGAATGTAGTTGAATTTATTTGCAGGTCAACTCTGCAGCTGCCAAATGCCCAAAACAGATCATTGGAGAGAAAGAATCCTAGCTACAGAGGAAAATAAATGGAGACATTCTTGGTTTTGCCTCTAAAGTGAATACTGTGCCTTTTAAGTCCTGTATATTTCCCCCACAGCACCTAGAACTGTTCTCCCCAGTGACTGGCATTTCATACATAGCACTGTCTAATTTAAAATTCAGGAAGGGACTAGAGGCATATGGAGTGGGGAACAGGCTGCAGAAAATAGATTTTCTTCTTTTTAGTGACCTGTTGTTTGCAATTGACACCATCATACACCCCAGAGGGCTAAGTATATAGTTCATAGTAAATCACTCAAAGAAAGTGTCAATATACAAGATGCTGCATAATATAGCCACCAGACACTCATTCTTCTTCTTCTTTTTTTTTTTTTTTGGAGACAGAGTCTCACTCTGTTGCCCAGGCTGGAGTGCAGTGGCACAATTTTGGCTTACTGCAACCTCCACCTCCTGGGTTCAAGCAATTCTTCTGCCTCAGCCTCCAGAGTAGCTGGGACTACAGGCACACACCACCATGCCTGGCGAATTTTTTTTGTATTTTTAGTAGACACGAAGTTTCACCATGTTGGCCACACTGGTCTGCATCTCATGACCTTGTGATCCTCCCCCTCGGCCTCCCAAATGCTGGGATTAAAGGTGTGAGACACCGCGCCCGGCTACTCTTTTAGATCATAATCATCCAAGAGGCTGAGCCTCTTCTTGGTCTGCTTTCTGTCATCCCTAGCAGCACGTTACATGTGTTATAGGCTCAAAAAAAAAGTGCTATTTGACATTGACAATAACGTTGGAAAGACCACTGAGCTGGGATTGCTCCCTTATTTGTAATGAACCAACATGTCTCTCTGGTCAGTCTCTTGGCTCTTCTGGGTCTCAGTTATATTTATAAAATAACCAGATCATTGCCTCAAACATTTTAACCATCAAAAAACTTCTTGGACACCCTCCCCCAACCCCACCATCTCATTCATTTGCTTAACAAATATTTACTGAGCACTTACTATGTATCAGGCATGTGTCTAAAAGATGGGTATATAATTTCTGAGAAAAACAGAAGCAGTTCTTTCCCTCATGAAGCTTATAGTCTAGTTGGAGAGACAGACATGAAAAAAACAGTCATGCACATAGAAATATAATCATAAACGGTGTTAAGTGCTCTGAAGGAAAACAGGGATCTATCAAAGCCTGATTAGGAGCTGGGGGAGCAGAGAAAAGACCTAGGCCTGTTTTTTGTTTGTTTTACTCTTCTTTCTTTCTTTTTAAAGTGATAGGGTTTCACTCTGTAGCCCAGGCTGCAGTGCAGTGGCGTGATCATAACTCACTGCAACCTTGAAATCCTGGGCTCAAGTGATTCTCCTGTCTCAGTCTCCCAAGTAGGTGGGACCACAGGCATACACATGGCTATATTTTTAATGTTCTTTTAAAAACCACATAATGATAAAGTGTTAGTCAACTGAGTAATGCTTTAACATTATTTGTATCTTAGTAATCACAACAGCATCTATATACATGTGGGAAATGATAGCTTGTTTATGCATGAGTTCATTTATTCAGTCTAGAATTGTGGATGCTTTGCACACATGGACACCCTGTAGCCTGCAAACTCTATAGCCTCCTGGAGAACTGGGGACCCTTAACCAGAATATCCCTCATTTTCCACTGGCTCTCATGGCAACCTGCAGGGCTTCTCAAGAGAGATGTTAAAGAAAAATGATTCCCTGCTCAGGACTCACATCAACACTGGGTGAAGGCTGGGACAGCCCTTTCCACCACAAACGCCAACATACCCCACCATTGATGATTGCAGATAAGTGGTCTGACCAGTTCAGGCTATCTCCCTGCTTACTTCTAGGCTGATTTGATGTAAATCAAGCCCGACATTCAAAACTACATCAAGCTCTGTCAATAGTTGGGAAGACGGGGAATTAAGGGCCTCTTTGGCTCTGTACCCCGTACAGCTGAATTTAACGTTGTCAGTCTGTATTTTATCTCTCAGTGCTCACCTAGGTGATTGCATGTTACACCTCAAAGGAAAATATGTGTTTCTTCCATAATGGCCTCCTAGCTATGTAAATGGCTGTACGCATTTCATTTATGTTTCCAGATTATAGTATTTGAGGCTTTCTGTCAAGCCCCTCCTTGGAAGTAGAAGTTTGCAATATTCGAATCCTTCCTGCATAACCAGGGACCCATGAATTCAGATAAGAAACTGGGTCCAGGATGGGAACCATCACCTTTAAGAGGCAAAACCTAAGGGCAGATGAAGAACTCAAACTCTGCTTGCCTCTGCCAGTCCTTTCCAGGAGGAGGAGGGAAAGAGGAGGTTCGGTCTGCGTGAGGCCCAGGACTGAACTTGAGGCAGTTCAGTCCCTTACCTGGAGCAGATGTGTAGAAAAGGAAGGTCCTTGCAGTGTCGATAATACTTCCTTTCCACCCTAAATCCCTGGAGGGCAGAGAGATGGTGTCTTTGTCATAGAGCCTCAGTGGTTAGCTCAGTGGGCACACAATCACTGTTTGTTGAGGAGTCAATAGTTCTGGAAAGGTACTGGGACTAGGTCACTAAGCTAGGCAAGTGGACAGCAATCAGCCCCCCAAAATACCAGTAGCTGAGGTCTGAAGGTAAAGAAGCAAATGAGGGTAAGCGAGAGAAGTCAAGGAGAAGGCAGGAGGGAGGCCTTGGGACAGCACTGCTCCATTTCACTAGCCCATGATAGGGTGAATGAGATGCTTCAGAAGACACGGTGCAAACACGTTTGGATACACTGGAGCTGAGTGCTCCTATTGCACAAAGACTGTTCCCCTTACAGAAGGTTTGACTTCTTTCCTTTTCATAGGAGATGCCTCATATTCATTTTAAATGCTGTTGCATTTACAATGCATTTTTTAGAGACTATCCCCTAGGACTTTCATACATGTAAAGTGCACATTTATCTGTCACATGGGCTACTTATGTTTGCTCAGAAAAATGCCACATTTTAGTTTAGTTTCTGTTTGGAGTATGACTTATTTTTACAATTTTTTGTTTTTCCTGGAGTTTTTGATCGCTTTGTTGTTGTTGATGGAAGAGACGTATACCTTCCTTATTACATTCAGCTTTTACTCACTTTTCATACTCCTAGGAATTCATTCCATTCTTCTTGGATTCCACTGATATTCTGTTTTAATTCAGACTAACTACTTGCTAGGTCAACTGACAACAGTTGGGTCTCATCAAAATCTCAGACAGGAGTGAAGTGACTAAGTACTTGTAGGTAACTGGTGAGTACGGGCAAATGGAATAGTTGAAAGAGGGCTCAACCTTTGCATTGTGTTCCACAGCTCACAACACACTTTCTCACTTGGATCTCCTTGACCCTCACCAAGGCCCTGTGAATCAGGCACTGCACTCACTCTTGGAAGAACTGGGTTCAAATCCCAACTCTGCCCCTTACCAGCCACAGGCCAGTGTAAGCTGGGATGATTCACCTCACCTATCTGAGCCCCTGCTTTCTTTCACTTTATTATGAATATGGCATTTATTTTGTAACCAACTTTTGTATTTACATGGCTGTGAAATGGGTTTCTGAGACTTAAATTCACGTTTTTTTCAGAGTGATTCCTGCACCGGATTAAAATGTCAAATCATCCAGAGGTTTTGTAATGTAAAGAGACAGCCTCCTTGCCCCTTCTCTCTCCATCCTTATTTTACTTTCCACAGAGAAAAAACGGCCTTTAAACGGTTTCTGTTTTTAGCTCTTGTGGTTTCTTACCCCATCTCCAAATGGTATGTTCACAATGGGTATGTCTTGATCAACAACCTTGGTAGACATTATCCACCCACTTCCTTCTCGGGTAGATAAAATTTTAATTCATGTACCCCACTCCCTTGCAGGTTTTGAAAGTTCTAGCTATTTTAGTTTCTGAGTTACCGTTGTAACTGTAGATAAACCTCTAATTGTTGTTTCATCAACAATCAATGATCCCTTTGTCTCCTCATTTTGTAAGACGAGATAGAAGCATAATGTCTTTTCCTCTACCTCTCTACTCTCTTACCTCCCAAACTCTATCTACTCTGTAACCACAATTAAGTTTCCCCTGCTTTGTTTATAGGTTGATTCTAAAAACTGAAAACCAGAAAACAGTGCTTACATTGTGACTTTGTAAATATTCTTAATTACAGAGCTAAGCAATGTGCTGTGATTACATTTCTTCTCTATAGTTCCGGTGTCATGACCCCAGTGCAAAATGTTTCTAGCATCAGGAACAAACAGTCTTCTTTCTTCTACTCATCCATTGATCAGAAAATAGCACATTTTAGTTTAGTTTCTATTTGAATGGACTTATTGTACACTTTTTTGTTTTTCCTGAAATTTCTGATTGCTTTGTTGTTGTTTTTATTGATGGATGAGACATATACTTCATTATCACATTCAGCTTTTACTCATTCTTTGTAGTCTTGGGAATTCATTTCATTCTTCTTGGATTCCATTGACATTCTGTTTTAATTCAGACTAATTGCTTGCTAGGTCAACTGACAACAGGCAACTAGGAATTTTCTGGATGAATTATATTATTTCTTTTTTTTTTTTTTTAAACAAACAAACAAAAAACCTTCCATTGTCTGGGAGTTTGCCTTAGATTTTCTGGGGTTGATACACTCAAGTAACTTCCTTAGAAGGGATATATAGGAGTAAACTTCGTTCTTGACTATCTAAAACTGGCTTTATTATGCACTCACACTTCAATGCTTGTTTAGTGTGATATAGAATTCTAGTTTTAAATAATTTGCTTTCAAAACTTTTAAAGACTTTATTGTACTGCATTTTGGCATCTGTGCATTGTGAATTAGAAATCTGATATCAGTTTGATTCTCTTTCCTTTGCAGGGGACTTACTTTTTTCTCTTTGGAACCTCTTAGAATATTCTGATTCCTGGTGTTCTGAAATTCCACAGTGAGTGTGTAATGAGGGTGTCTTAGCCGAATAACTGTTTCTTTTTTTTTCTTGCTGGGAATTTGGCAGTCCTTGTATTTTGCAACTTCTGAGACTTTTCTTCTATTATTTCCTTGATTACATTCCCTTTGGTTTTCATTGTTCTCTCTTCTGTAGATGCCAAAAGTCAGATGCCAACTCCTAAAAGTCAATGCCAAGAATGGTCTTTTGTGTCTATTTTCTTCCAATTTTTTCTCTTTTTCTCTTTTTCCCTCTATGTTCTGGAAGATTTTTCCTCAACTTTTTATTCCATTATTTCTATAAACTTTGCGATCATATTTTTTAATTTCTGAGAATTCTGTCCTGGTTTCCGATTATTTTATTTTTTCTGTCCCTCTTTGAGCCAATATGCATGCCACTGGATTGATTATCTCTCACTTCCATGGAAATGTGGCAGGGAACCATAATACCAGAAGGCAGAATATCTGAAAATTTAGAAATGGCAATCACTACCTGATTATTAGTGATTTCCAATTCCTATGACTATTTTTGAAGAAAGAATTGACAATGGAGTTATTCTCGGGTAGGAGAAAAGAAAGCCTATCTAAAACTTCTAAGAAGAAAGAAAAGTCCATTTTTTTCCTCTCAGATTCTTTTAGTCAGGACTGATCTTCAGCCGGGAAACCAGACAGAGAGAGGCTTACTGGGATTTAAGGCCAGTGCCCATTTTGTGCAGTTCTGTCTGTTCTGCTTGGTTGGTGATGTTGTACCAGCTAAGTGTTTAAATATCACAAATAGTCCTTCTCTTAGGCATAAATGCTAAGGCAAATTATAAACCTGTTAATGGCAATAAGAAAAACTACTAATTATTTTGATGTTTTCTGGTGGATACCATACTTTTTATTTTTACCTCTAAGAGCAGAACATGCTACCTAAAAATTTGCCAGCACTAACAGGCAGATATAAACTAAAATAGCGGCAACATAAAACTGAAATGAAACAGGGCTATAAACAGTATAGTCAGAAAATGTAGAAAAAGTAAAATCAAATAATCACACATCAAGTCTCCAAGAAACAAAACAGATGAAAATGTAGTGTGTGAGCCTTTTTAAAATCCTAATGAAATTTGGGAAAAACAGGGCACATATTATAGAAATATCTTTTTGTCTGATGTGCCTTGCTGTTAGTCATAATAAACATAATAGCTAACATTTATTTCTGTGTGCCTGGGACTATTTTACATATTTTACTTACATAAACTAGTTTATTTCTCACAGCAAACCTAAATGACTATTATCACCATTTTCAGATATGAAAACTCTAGCCATATGACCTAGTCATCTTTCCTCTGTTGAAAGTTTTCACTTGCCTTGGGATTGGAAATAAGACAATACTATATACATGTTTTTGATGTAGTTGTCTTTTTCACCTTATTTATTAATTAATTTTTTAAATTCACAAGTAAAAATTCTATGTAGTTACTGTGTACAACATGTTTTGAAATAGGTATACATTATGGAATGGCTAAATCAAGTTAATTAACGTACACATTACCTCACATACTTCATTTTTGTGGTAAGAACTTTTAAAATGTATTGTCTTAGAGATTTTCAAGAATGCAGTACACTGTTATTAACTATAGTCAACATATTATACTATGAATCTCTTTTACTTGATATTTATTATATTGATATTTTGTATCTTTTGACTAACAACTCCCCATCACCCCCTACCCCCACCTCCCCAGCCCCTGGTAACCACCATTCTACTCTCTGCTTTTACCAGTTCAACGTTTTTAGGTTCCACATGTGAGATCATGCAGTATTTGTTTTCCTGTGTCTGACCGATTTCACCTAACATAATGTCCTCCAGGTTCACCCCTGTTGCTGCAACAGCCTTCTTTAAGGCTGAATACAATTTCAAGCTGGTTTCATATTTTGGCTTGGCCAGGCAGGTCATGACTTCCTTTGGATATTGTGAATAATGCTGCAATGTATGTGGGAGTGTAGATATCTCTTTGATGTATTGATTTAATTTCCTTTGGATGTATATATACCCAGTAGTGAGACTGTTGGATCTATGGTAGTTCTATTTTTAATGTTTTGAAGAACCTCCTTACTGTTTACTGTAGTTGTTGTACTAATTTACATTCCCACCAACAGTGTGCAAGGGTTCCTTTTTTCTCCATGCCCTTGCCAGCACTTATCTTTTATGGGTTTTTTTTTTTCAAGTTTTTTTCAATTTTTTTTTTTTTGACGGAGTCTCACTCTGTCCCCCAGGTTGGTGTGCAGTGGTGCGATCTCAGCTCACTGCAAACTCTACCTCCCAGGTTCAGGTGATTCCCCTGCCTTAGCCTCTCGAGCAGCTAGGATTACAGGTGTCCCTGCACCACGCCTGGCTAGTTTTTGTCTTTTTAGTAGAAATGGGGTTTCACCATGTTGGCCAGGCTGATCTCAAACTCCTGACCTCAAGTGATCTATCTACTTCAGCCTCCCAAAGTGCTGGGATTACAGGCATGAGTCACTGCACCCAGCCATCTTTTTTGTTTTTGATAATGATCATTTTAACAGGTGAGAAGCAATATCTCATTGTTGTTTTAATTTGCATTAATCTGATGATTAGTGATGTTGAGCATTTTACAGAGACTCCCTCTGTCACCCAGGCTGGAGTACAGTGGCGCAGTCTTGGCTCACTGCAACCTCCACCTCCCTGATTCAAGCAATTCTCCTGCCTCGGCCCCTCGAGTAGCTGAGATAACAGGTACACACCACCACTCTGCTAATTTTACTTTATTTTTAATTTTTTTTGTATTTTTAGTAGAGATGGGTTGCATTATGTTGGCCAGACTGGTCTTGATCTACTGACCTCAGGCAATCCACCCGCCTCTGCATCCCAGAATGCTGGGATTACAGGTGTGAGCCACCATGCCAGGTCGCAAGCCCATTTTTAAAATCAAGTTGTTTTTTTTTTTTTTCTTGTTATTGAGTTACTTGAGTTCTTTTTATATTTTGGATATTAACTCATTATCAGATGTGTGATTTGTAAATATTTTCTCCCAATCCATAGATTGTCTCTCACTGTTTTGATTGTTTCCTTAGCTGTGCAGAAGCTTTTTAGTTTGATGTAATCTTTGTCTATTTTCAGTTTTGTTTCCTGTGCTTTTGGGATAATATTTAAAAATCATTGCCAAGACCAAAGTCATGAAGCTTTTATCCCACATTTTTTCCTAAGAATTTATACTTTCAGGTCATACATTTAAGTCTTTAATACATTTTGAGTTGGTTTTTGTGTATGGTATGAAATAGAGGTCTAATTTTATACTTCTGCATGAGAATATCCAGTTGTCCAAACACTATTTTTTTAAGAGACTATCATTACCCTATTGTGTGTTCTTGGTATTTTTGTTGAAAATCAATTAACTGCAAATGTGTACATTCATTTGTAGGCTATCTATTCTGTTTGATTATTCTATGTGTCTGTTTTTTGCCAGTACCAAACAGCTTTGATTACTATAGCTTTGCAATATATTTTGAAGTCAGGTAGTGTAATATCTCCAGCTTTGTTCTTTTTGCTCAAGATTGCTTTGGCTATTTGGGGGTCATAGGACTTTGGAATTGTTACAAATTTCTGTAAAATATGCCATTGGAATTTTGATAGGGATTGCATTGAATTTGTAGATCACTTTGGATAACAATATTAATTATTCTAATTCATTCTAATCATGAATATTTTATTTGTGTCTGATTTAATTTTTTTAATCAATTTTCTAGTCTTTAGTGTACAGGTCTTTTACTTCCCTGGTCAAGTTTATTTCTAAATTTGTTTTTTGTAGCCATTGTAAATGGGATTCTTTCCTTAGTTTCTCTTTTGAATAATTCATTGTTAGTATATAAAACACTACTGATTTTTATGTTGATTTTGTATCCTGCAACTTTGAATTCATTTATTAGTTCTAACAGTGTTTTTGTAGAGTCTTTATGGTTTTGTATATATAAGATCATGCCATCTGCAAACAGGGAAAAATTAATTTTTTCTTTTCCAATTTGTATGCCTTTTATTCCTTTTTCTTGCCTAAATTGCTCAGGTTAGGACTTTTAACATTATGTTGAATAGAAGTGACAGGAGTGGGCCTCAATATCTGGTTCCTAATCTTAAAATAAAAGCTTTCAATTTTTCACTATTGAGTATCATTTAGCTATGGGTTTGTCACATATGGCTTTTTATTGTGTTGAGGTACATTTCTTATATACCTAATTTGTTGAGAGTTTTTATCATGAATGAATGTTTAATTTTGTCAAATGTTTTTTCTACATCTACTGAGATGATCATACAGTTTTTATCCTTCATTCTGCTAATGTGGTATATCACATTTATAGATTTGTGTATATTGAACCATCCTTGCATCTTTGAAGTAAATCCCACTTGATTATGGTGAATGATCTTTTTGATGTGCTGTGGAATTTTGTTTGCTAGTATTTTGTGGAGGTTTTTTGCACCTGTGCTCATCAGGAATATTGGCCTGTAATTTTCTCTTCTTGTAATGTCCTAGTCTGGCTTTTTGTATTGGGGTAAGGATGGCCTCATAAAATGAGGTTGAAAGTACTATCTCTTCTTCAAATTTCCTGGAAGAGTTTGAGAAGGGTTGGTATTACTTCTTTAAATGTTTGGAAGAATTCAGTGGTAAAGCCAATCAGGGCTTTTTCTTCTTTTCTTTTACTTTTTAAAATTTGAGATGGGGTCTCACTATGATGTCTGGGCTGCTTTTGAATTCCTGGACTCAAGTGATTATCCTTTCTCAGTCTCCTGAGTAGCTTGGATTATAGGTGTGTGCCCCATGCCCAACCTGGGCTTTTCTTTGGTGGGAGACTTTTTATTACTAATTTAATCTCATTACTTGTTATTGGTCTGTTCAGATTTTCTATTTCTTTATGATTCAGTCTTGGTAGCTTATATGTTTCTGGGAATTTATCCATTTCTCCTAGGTAATCCAATTTGTTGGTATGTAGTTGTTCACAGTAATCTTTTCTGATCTTTCATATTTCTGCGATATCAGCTGCAATATCACCTCTCCTGTTTCTTTTTGTTAGCATCCTGTTTTTGTTTATGAATACAACAACTATTTAAATCTTTCTGACACAGGATGATCATATATCTTTATTTGTAGGGGACAGTCATGGTTTACATCTATAGTCCTGGCATAATTATTAATAGATCCCCATATCATTCTCAAAATTGTTCCAGGTTAGGTAATAAATTAATTACATGGTCACTTTACTCTGAAGATATTGTTGAATTTTAAGTTCTCTTCTATTCTTGAATCATTTCTATTTCTTTAGGATGATGTTTTCAAGGCTTTTAAACTTTGATTGTCTATTGATATTAAAGAATAAGGAGTTAAGAATTAGGAGTTCTGGATACATGGATAGAACTTGTGGACTCGTAGATTCTGCACTAGTATGGGTAGGCAGGAAACTGATTCTTGCTCTGGAGATTTCTAAAAGACAGGATAAGAAGGACTGTTTCTGCAGTATCAATAGTCATGGCAGCTGTCCCAGTTTTTTCCAGACTATTTGTATAATTACTTTAGAGAAAAATGAAGTTTTTTAGAAATGGTGGTAATTTCCTGACTGTCATGCATTCTGTATGGGGGAGGGGGAAAATTGTTTTATATGCAGACCTTGAATCAATCTCCCTTTTCAGTTCCAGTCCCCAGTCCTTCCCTCTTCCTTGCCGGACAACTCAGGCCCAGAACCTTTCCCAGATTCTGCAAGGCAGATTGAGTTCATCCTCTACTGCAACACCATCAAAATTTCTTAGTTGTACTTTTTTGTTGTCAGAAATGTGCTAAAACCGCTCATCCACGGATAGAGCCCCTTCTTCATGCTTTTTGCTGTTAGGGGTTCACGCCTTTTCCCCCTTCACTATTCTTTTTGTGGAGTGTTAGGAGGAAGGAGATGTGCTCAATTGAACGTCTTTAACAGGAAAATAGTCGTCCCTCTCTCCCCCTTTATAATGAGTATAAAGATGCCTTATCTATGTATTTTTCTGAAGAAAGTTCTTGTTGAACCCCAGTATCTTCTCTCCATTTGTAGTAAATGCTCCTCTGGCAACCATCTTTAGCTGGCACCTAGCCTTCCTTGCAAATAGATGTGGCCATGTGACTGAGCTCTGGCCAACTTGGTATAAATGGAAAGGTCCTGTAGCATCTGGAACTGTCCTTAAGAGATAGTAAGGATGTGCATTTGCTGTCTTACTCATTACTCTCTCCCATCCTGCTGTCTGGAACATAGATGTCACTATTTTGGGCCATGAGGTTGAGGTAGTATAAAGAGCCAACATATCTGGCACCATGGAGCCAATACCAGCCCTAGACCTCTTATCTAAACTTGTATAGGACAGAAACATTTTGTTTTGCTTAAGGCAATGTTGTTTTCAGTTTTCCTTCACGACAGCAAAACAAACACTTAACTAATACAACCTTAAAAGTTATCCATGAGTTACTAAAAAGATGATAATTGTGAAAGTGACTTGTAAACTGCAAAGGGCAAATGTCAAATATAATTATCATTCCTTGCACTAGATCAGATTTTGAGCTCATCTTCTGCACTTGTTACTTTTCAAGAGAAGCTCCCTTATTTACTTTTATCATCAATAGCTGGGATAGAATTCAATATATTTATTTATTAAATAAATTTTAGTATATTAAATATACTTATATTTTTATATATTGAATAGATTATAAATATATTAAAAATTTGGGATTTCATTGAATATATTTTATTGACTATATTTTAGATATATTCAATATATTTATTAAATGAATATATTAAGTAGATGTCAACATATGGAATAAATGATTTTAGTAAGTTATTACAGTTGACCCTTGAACAATGCGGGGGTTGGGACTACATCCCATGCAGTCAAAAATCTGCATATAACTTTTGACTTCCCCGAAACGTAAGTACTGATAGCCTGCTGTTGACCAGAAGCCTTCCCAGTAACACAAACAGTTGATTGATTTGTATATTTTGTGTATTATTCATAACATAATTTGTATGTATATGTATTACATACTGTGTTCTCACAATAAAGTAAGCTAGAGGGAAAAAAAATGTTGCCAGGCGTGGTGGCTTATGCCTGCAATCCCAGCACTTTGAGAGGCCGAGGCGGCCAGATCACCTGAGGTCGGGAGTTCCAGACCAGCCTGACCAACACGTAGAAACCCCATCTCTACTAAAAATACAAAATTAGCTGGGCATGGTGGTGCCTGCCTGTAATCCCAGCTACTCGGGAGGCCCAGGCAGGAGAATCACTTGAACCCAGGAGGCGGAGGTTGCTGTGAGCCGAGAGAGCGCCCTTGCACTCCAGCCTGAGATGAGCAAAACTCCTTCTCAAAAAAGAGAGAGAGAGAAAGAGAAAATAAAATGTTGTAGGAAAATCATGAGGAAAATATATTTATTTTTAATCAAGTGTAAGCAGATCGTCATAAAGGTTTTCATTCTTACTGTCTTCACACTGAGCAGGTTGAGGAAGAGGAGGAAGAAGAGGAGGCAATCTAGTTGTTCCAGGAATGGCAGAAACAGAAGAGGTAGAGGAGGTGGAAGGGGAGGGAGGAGGGGCAGGTACACTCGGTATAACTGCTATGGAAAAAATTCCTTGTAAAAGTGCATCCATGTGTTCAAACTCGTGTTGTTCAAGGGTGACTGTAGTTCTTTAAAATAATGCCAAAACCATAAAAAAGGCAAAAGAAAAGGGTTAAGATATTTTCAGTTCATTAATCTCCTTAATAACAATTTTCTAAAAATAGAAAAAAATTCCAAAAATTCAATAGAAAAACATGAGCCAAGAACACGACATTGAAGACAAATCCAAATTATCTTTAAATATACGAGGAGGTTCACAACCTCACTGGCAACAAGATACATGCAAATGAAAAAACACAGTTAAATACAGTTGCCCATCTGCCAGATTAGCAGACAACCAAAAGTTGCCAGGTTCCCCATCATCCTCTGTTGGTGAGACTGTGGGGACAGACATCCTCATACATGGCTGCTGAGAATGCAAAATGATGCTACTATGTCATAATGGGGAACCTGGCAATAGCTACCAAAATTACAAAGCATTCACCCATTCACCCAGCAATCCTGCTTCTAGGAATCCACTCAGCATACTTGACATGTGCACAAGGTTATTTATTACAGCAATGTGATAGCAAAAGACTGGAAGCAACCCAAATATTCACTGATGGGAGGATAGTTACATAAATCATGGTACAACATACAACAAAATACTACGTAGCAGTCAAAGAAAAACTGAAGTTTTCTGAATGCCAATATGGAAGAAGTCTCAGGGTGTTTTCTAAAGTGAGAAGCAAGCAAATACTGGGATATATAGAATGTTCTCTTTTGTGTAAGAAAAGTGGGGAGTTAAAAAATAGGTACTGATATTGCCATAAAGAAAAAGTGTAAAAATAAAAACAGTTTCCTAACAGGATGGAGAGAAACAGGGATAGGGGTGAGACTTCTTGCAGCCTCATGGGCTGGGGGCTGATCTGTCACAGTCCAGTCCCAGCTAGCCTCCAGGCCTCTGGTGATGGCTCTGCTTCCCAAGGCCTGGGTAGTCCAGGCTGGTACCCACTTCGTTTCACCAATATATACGATTGCTGTCCCTTGGGAGTCACTCTAAGACCTTCCCCTATGTGGCGTCCCCAGATCAGTTCATTGAGACCCATCTTGCCTCTGAATTTCTCAGATTGCTACCATATCCATTTGACAATCAGTCTTGAATGGCTTTGCAACATCTTTTTAATTGTTGTATTATTTATGTGTCTTCCTTTTTATGGCTTATGATACTTCATTTGTGTAAATACTTTTTGTAGGAATGAGACTTTTTTGTTGTTTTTAAAAGGTACATATTAGGCTATTTTAACATGTCCATATGATGTACTTACTCTGTATGCCAGACGCTATTCTAATATAAACACGAACGCATTCACTGCTCATCAGAACACTGTGATGTATTCAACAGTATGTAACAGAAACACTATTACTATTGTGAGGCACTGAGATGTTAAGTAACTTATCCAAGATCACACAGCTAGCGAGTGACAACTGGGATTCAAACTGAGGTAGTTACTCCCTAATCTTCAGTAAAATGCCTTGTGCAAAGTGTTTTGATATGTGATTATTGTTCCTTAAATGATCCTTTTTACTGAATACTTCTTTTTTTGAGATGGAGTCTTGCTCTGTTGCCCTAGCTGGAGTGCAATGGCGTGATCTCATCTCACTGCAACCTCCACCTCTTGGGTTCAAGCGATTCTCCTGCCTCAGCCTGCTGAGTAAATGGGATTGATTACAGGTGCCCGCCACCATGCCTGGCTACATTTTTTTTTTTCGAGATGGAGTCTTGCTCTATCGCCCAGACTGGAGTGCAGTGGTGCAATCTCAGCTCACTGCAACCCCTGCCTCCCAGGTTCAAGTGATTCTCCTTTCTCAGCCTCCTGAGTAGCTGGGATTATAGGCGAGTGCAACCACATCCGGCTAATTTTTGTATTTTTAGTAGAGACAGGGTTTCACCATGTTAGCCAGGCTAGTCTTGAACTCTTGATCTCAAGTTATCTGCCCACCTCTGCCTTCCAAAGTGCTAGAATTACAAGCGTGAGTCACTGTGCCTGGCCCTTTTTACTGAATACTTCTAACCAGATAATGACTTCAAGCCATTAGGCTGAACTACTATCCCAGGAATAAACTTCAGGTAACCAAAAGAGACGAAGGCCGCGGAACTTCCATTGCTATTTGTTTATGAGTTTTATAGTAGTGAATCCTTGCAAAATGTGTGCTGAGCAAATTTCCATTATGCTGACCCTTGTGGCTGGATTACAGTTTCAAAACCATAATAGCTTCCTGTTGTCCTCCCAGACCTTAACTCCCGTCCCCTGGTTCTATATTTTCTTAAGTGGGCGGGCTGCTCAATGGAGTGATCGGATAGGGGAGCTCTTGCTGGAATAACGTGGTTCTCAGTGGGGTTGGCACTGTGCCCAAAGGGGCATTTGAAAATTTGAGACAGCAATTTTCTGGTCATCACAATGATTAAGTGACTATTGGCATTTAGTAGGCCACTGCTTACAGGCAGTCCTCATGATCAAGAATTGCCTGAGTCCCACACAACTCTGTTTATCCCTCTGGATCAAACATAGGTGAAAAACCTGTTTTTAATCATCTAGAACCTTAACAACAGTTTTGGTCTTTTTGTTTGTTTGGGAGTTTTATTTTGGTTTGTGTAGTTTAACAGACACTGAATTTCTGAAGAATGTCACCACTGTGTAAACCAAGGGAAGAATTTTCTTTATTGCACTGGTATCAAAGTATTGTTTAATATTATAACATACCCTTATGAGCCTACATTTGCAGCTGTCACATTCATGGGGATTTCATATGGGTCCAGGCATTGCAGCACTTCCTCATGTCTAATCGTGTGGTCATTCACAGGTTGAGGCACACATCATCCTGTTGTAAGTTTCGATCTTAGTTCCCTTAACTATTACAGTTAAGAGAAACTGATTTATTTGCAATTATATATGCATCTAGGTTATATTATCTCTGAATTTCACTTCAGGCAGGTAAGGAGGCATAATAAGTGGTTTTACAAGGGGCGTTGGGTCTGGCGAGTCAAATGGTTACCTCTTGCACACACGCGTAGAAGGAGGCAGCGTACACCCGGCAGGCACACAGTACAGTAGTGACTGCACAAAACCAGGAAGGGAACCACGCCCCGAGCACAGCCCAGCCTCATGATCGTGTTGCAGATAATGATCTGGCTGCTGCCTCGCCCCGGGAGCAGCTGCAGGAATCAGTCTGGCTGAGGGCGTGCTTTTCTCTGAGTCGCTGGAGTCAACTTTGGCTTTGATTTACGAGAGCTGGCAATTGCACTGAGTATACGACAGATCAGCAGAAGCCCTTTTCCGTGCAAAACACCTGGGAGAACTTCCTAATAGGTCTACCACACGACTGTCACTTAATGAATATGTAACAGAAGCACAATTTGATGGAAGTAGGAGATGCTGGCCTATTTTTTTCTGGGCTTTAGAAGAATGCTAATAAAATTCCGTACCTCTGGCTTGGTTTTCCAGCCATAAAGATGTTCCTGGTCAAATATATTATCATCATCATCATCGTCAACATCGCCATCATCATTATCAAAAAAGCACAATTTTGCCAAGTGTCTAATAGCTATTCACAGCAGCAGTGCCAGAGACTGCTCATCTTGATAATGCTGACTACGATCATTATAGTTTTTATTATCCAACTCACTTACTCCACATTCAACAAATGTCTGTTGAACACCTAACCTATTCTTTGCCAGAGACTGTGCCAGAGATGAATAAGTATATGTGGTTGCTACTTTTGTAGAATTCATAGATTCAAGGAAGAAATCAATAGTAATAAATAATTACACAATTACATGTGCCAGTTATGGCTGATTTAATTATGAAACAAGAGAAAAATTACTTGGACACTCCTTAGGTACCTGAACTCTTCATTTTTGCCTCTTATCCCCCACGTTGCTTCTTCCCCAAAACTTGATCTGAGTTGTCTGAACAGAAAACTGAGTCATCCTAGCAATTACTTTTCTAACTTCCCATCCTTGACAACTAATTAATCACCAAGTGCTACTAATTTTACCTCCGCCACGTTTTTCTAATGCCTCTCTTCCTCCCTATCCCCACAACCCTGTTTATCATCCGTCTCAACATTTGTAGCAGCTTTGTAACAGGTCTCTCTGCCTTTAGTCTTGGCACTGATATTGATCAGGATTCAGTTGCAGAGAACAGAATTCACTCCATCCAGTTTAAGTAGATGGTGATTTGTTATAACGCATTAAATGGCTTATAGAATTGCTGGAAAAGCTGAAAGTTGAGCTTTTGAAAATAGCTTTGAGAGCCACATTGCAGACCTGAGTGCATGGTACCTACTGCCTCTTTTATAATCCGGAAGCTGTGCGCCAAACAAAGAAGCTTATGCTTGAGCTGCCAGCTCCAGAACCATGCCTCCATTGCCATAATCAGATGCCAGCATGCTCAGAAAGCCATGGCAATTAGGAAACAGCCATGATTCGAGCAACTGTGATCATGAAATCACGGCAGAAAAACCCAGCACCTCCACGAGCAAGGGACCAACAGAACACCCAGGGGTGCAGCCTCACTTCCACCTCCCAAATCCCAGGCAAATATTTCTAATTGATAAAACCTAAATCATGTCCGGAACCCAAATTACACCCTGGAGGTGTAGTTTTGAGCTTTCTAGCCACTGCAGAACTGCAGTAGAGGAAGGCTCTCTAGGAGAAGTTTGGAATAGACATGGAGTGCGGACCCACCACACCCACCGCTGTGATGGTTGATTGTAGGTGTCCACGTGACTGAATTGAGAGATGGCTAGATGGCTGGTGAAGTGTGGCTCCTGGGTGTGACTGTGAGAGTGTTTCTAGGGGAGACTGATGAGCGAGTCAGTGGATTCAGAGAAGAAGACACCCCCTCAATGTGAGCAGGCACCCTCCCATTGGCTGGGGGCTCAGTTGGAACAGGAAGAAGAGGGAAGATATCTCTTTCTCTCGCTCTGCCTTCTGGTGTGGGGTGCCTTTTCTTCTCCTACTGTTAAACATCAGATGCCAGATTCTTTGGCTTTCAGGCTCCAGAACTTGGATCAGCATCCTTCCAGGGGTGTCTTGGGCCTTCAGCCCCAGCTGGGGGCTTTACCATCTCCTTCTGTGGTTCTGAGGCTCCCAGACTTGCATTGGACTGAGCCACGCTACTGGCAGCTCTGGTCCTCCAGCTTGCAGACAGCCTATTATAGGGCGTCCCTTCCTCTTTGCGCCAATTCCCTAATGAATCCCCTCTTGTATATCCTACTGGTTTTGTCTTTCTGGAGAACTCGGACTAATAAACCATGCTCCTCTTCAAGTCACCAGACTGATGTTTCTGAAACACAAATCTGACTGTGTCATTCCTCTGCAGAAACTCTTTCCATGGTTCTCCATTGCCTATAAAATAATGTGCAAGTTCAAGCCCTCACACCGCTCTCTTTTAACACCAAAGTGCACTCTCTGTGCCCTTTCATAATCCGTGTCCTTGTTCATGCTGTCTCCTCTGTCTGGAGAGCATTTCCCATCTCCCCAGACAAACATTTACTCACCCAAGACTGAGGTCAGGCATACTAGGAAGTCCTTCTTGAATTGTATGGGCTATAGGCTACCACTGCGGCTTTCTGGACATGCCTAGGCCTTGAAATCACCTGAGCATGTTTCTATCTATACTATTATGTGTTCTCTGGGAGCAGTAACTGAGTGTTACTCACCTTTGTACTTTGAGTGTCCACACAGTGCCAACTCCAAAAGCATGCTAAATGAAAGTTTGCCAAACGGAAATGAATGAAACCAAACTGTGTCTTCAGTTGATTTCCTTAGGAATAAGACTCAAAGACAGAGTTTGCCTGCAGGACATTGACTGGGTGTGCCCTAGGGCTTAATCCCTGCAGCAGGGCAGGGAGGAAGGGGAGGAAGTGGAGGAATCAAGTCTGGGCATAGGGAGAAGTTGGATAGTGATGCAGTCATAAAGAGACCTCAGCTAGCCCCGCAGTGAGCTCAAGAGCTGAAAGTCCCTGTAGAGTTGTCCTACCCTGAAGCAAGAGGTCCAGGCCTTTATAACCCCATGTCAGCTCGTTATTGGATATGGGGATGGGTTGTCACCTTAGGCTCAGCTGCTCACTTCAAGTGGGGGAGATTACTGCAAGGTGACTACATCAGCCAGAGTTTGGTCACAGGAGAACCATTAAGATGGGAAGGTATGGAGGGATGGATCAATAGATACATAGGTAGGTAGATAGATATATGGGTGGATGGACAGAAAGATGGATGGATCAATAGATGATAGATAGATAGATAGAGATTGGAAATTACTTGTTAAAGGGACATGACTTATATAGTCATTGGAGCTGGTTATGTAGTTTATCTGAGTCTGTTGTTTCTGTGTCTGGTGCTCAAGCCTGAAGTCTGCAGGATAGGCCTTCAGAAGGGAAAATGGAAGTGAAGTGGGGAATGCAGGACAAACTAGAACTTGTGAAGCTGAGCTGGAACCCAACAGGATGGGCCAAACCCATGCCAGTCTCTCTATCCAAGGCACCATCTTGGCTAATGACTGTATGAAGAATCTGGATGCACCCTTTATCATGGCATTAAGAGCTGTCAACCACCAACACTCCCAGTATCTAGGGAAATGAGTGCCCTGGGACTGGAAAAGGGGATCGGGGCAGAGCACCACAGCAGCCACTCCAAAATGTTGTTCACAGAACAGCACTTGGCAAGGTTCATCCTTTCTAGGGCCTCACTGCCTAAGGATGACAAAATCTAACTTGTGAAAACAGATAAAGCACAAACAGTCAATGAATATCAAATAATGAAATGAAATAAAAAATAAAACTGGTTAATAAAAACCTTACATACCCTCATAAACTACAAAATTTGAGGTGGGCAGAAAGAAAATAAGGAACATCCAGGTGCCAGAGGGAATTTCCAAGGAATTCACAGGATTGAAGGTGATAGTGAGAGGGAGGTCTGAGCTGTGGGGAAATGGGCAAGCAAACAAATTATAAAAATGTACCATGTGTTGCTGTTTTGATGGAGAATATAGGAAGTAGGCTTTGAAGGATGATAGCCTGGACAACAAACACTAACTTAGAAATTCTGCCAATTAGTTGTGCATTTCTAGAAATCTATTCATTCTTCTTTTCTTCCATACCTTCCTACTCCTTGGCCATCATCTTAGTCAGGGATAGCTCTGTGTTGCTCCTTCTCACTCCTTGTCCATGGCAGACATCACTAATCAATTGTGGCATTCCTTCCTGAGTGCCCAGATAAGATTTCAGAATCCTTCTCAGCATTGTATTCCAGGTAGCCACTTCCAATTGATGGTATGGAACTTGATAGCCATCCCTGCTCATAATCCATTGCATTTGTTTATATCTGACTTACAATTTCCCCTAAAAATGCCTGTTTCTCACACCATCTTTACCTGCTATAACAGACCTAAAACCCACATCTGAGAACAAAAATTCTAGCCTCTATTCTGCATCCTTGGCCTTAATAAAATGAGGCAAAGTGAAAGGATTTGATACATTTAAAGCCTGTTTCTCTGGTTATTTCACCACAAAAACGTTCCACTTCTTAGGGGCATAGATTTAGGAAACAGGATCAGTATTAGCAAGAACAAAGGAAAGTGTGGTGAATAAATCCACCTGCCATTCTCTTAATAGAAACTATTCTTGAGAAGCAGGTTTTCAAAGGAAATTGGGGGAAAGGAAATATAAAATAACTACACATGCAAAAATGATAGGAAAATTTCTGTTGTCATTAACAACAAATGTGAAGAAGATCTAGAGTTGTACCTTGCTTTCAGCAATGGATGGATATGAACTGAATATTTGTAAATCAGTCTATTGTCTTACATGCTTATTTCAGAAACCTTCATATCTGATTTATTACCTTAATGCTTTAACAATGCATTAATAGTGCATTCCTCTGGCCTTAGTCCCCAGTTTTCTGTAAGCCGGCATTTAAATGTTAAGGAATGTTAGGAAATCTCTTTGGTAGGCAAATGATTCCTTTGAAGTGTAAATAACCCCCTCAGTTTATCTAATATTGATATTACCTGCTGCTATTACAGACATTTATATTTTTCAAAGTGCTACCACACTTAAATGTATTTGATCAGCCAAATAACTCTGCAAGGAGAGTGTGGGGTGACTGTGGCTCCCACTTTCTGAAGAGGAAACAGGAAGTGTGTTTTATAAGTGCTTTGCTTACTGGAGTTCACATGGGTGGTTAGTGACAGTTAAGACATGGTCCCGTGTCATCTGACTCATGGCCAAAACTATGTTTCCCATTGGAGTGTACTATGTCAAGTGTCATGTCTGCTTGTTTATTTTTTGAGGTGACATCAGCTGTATCAAGTTCTCTGAATTCAAGTGTATTCCAAATCATCTGCTTACTGAGAAACTGAGCTATGGTGCGATTCAACGGTTCTCAATATGTGGTGTTCGTCAGACTTGTCTCGGATGCTTCTTAAAAATGCAGGTGCTGAGACCCACCTCTCAGACCTGTCCAATCTGAGTCTCTGGGGTGGTGGGAGGGAAAAC
Source organism: Cacajao melanocephalus (assembly GCA_963573385.1). Taxonomy (NCBI): domain Eukaryota; kingdom Metazoa; phylum Chordata; class Mammalia; order Primates; family Pitheciidae; genus Cacajao; species Cacajao melanocephalus. The sequence continues at coordinate 76,673 of CAUYLG010007592.1, forward strand.
ATCTGCACCTTGACAGGCTTTCCAGCCAATCCTAAAACACAGCAGTGTTTGAAAACCACTGGTTAAACTACCTACATGGCTTCAGATAAGAACACGTGACCATCATAGGCTTAGATAACACAGTATCCAGACTCAGGGCATTAACATGCAGCCATCAGCTAGAGATTATAGACTACGTAGATTACTGTATTTGGAATACACAGACTGATCTTGGACTTTGTCCACATAAGTATGACGAACAGAAGGACCAAAAGGATTTTTGTTACAGCACTGTTTGCCACTATAAAACAACAAAATGGCTTTTATCTCCACCCTTAGATACATACAAGGGCAAAGGACATGGTCCTTACTGGAACTTTCTCAGAGATCTTCAGGTAGTAGGTTCTATTAATACTTGAGGAAGGCCTTGGGGGTCAACTTCTGGGGAACCTAGAATGTGTCAAGAATAATGCCATGGGTTCACCAACCCCAATCCTCATCTTCCAGGAAGCACTTCCTGGGCCAACTTACAATCTTCTTACATGTAAGTTTGCCCATAAAATTGGTTCCCACAAACGTAATGTGAGAGAAAATATGGTCTATTATCTGGGCAGTGGGAGCAAGGTTGCCTTCTTCATGTGATCTCTCTTCTCTCATCTTCTGGATACAGAGAATACAGTAAAGAACTCTTGGCCTCAAAGGGAATGTCAGAAACTTGAGTGGAAGGAGCCTGGGTCCCTCAGTGGCTTGATGCAGCAGAGCCCATCCCTTGCCTCCCCCAGCCTCCAAGCTCATTGGGCTGTGATGTCAGTGAGGTTAGAGAAGAGTAAACTCTGATGGGGAAGGGAGTGAAGCTGCCTGGGCTTTGGGGTCATTTGTCACAGCTGATAGCCTGCCCTGCCGAGCACAGATAGATGCATGCTGCATCCTCTTCTCAGATGCCCACCTGCCTCCAGGTGCAATCTCATGACCAGAAGGACACATTTTTACCGTCTTACACTCATACTCTTCCCCATCCCTTTTCAGCATTTAGGAACCAACTCTTTCCTCTTCCCCTCCTGGCTTTTGGGACCTACTCTAGTTTTCTAATCTGCAATTGAATTTTTCCTGGAAAATGTGGACTACAATTAAACATCGATGCAAAGCCTATTCATCCTCCACTCTTCTGCTGACATTTTAGTTCAATATATAATCAAAAAGGAAGAAAGCAAAGGGCAAAGCTCTCTGATATGAGTTTCCAACATCTGGTGCCCCAAAGTGCTTAAAGGTAGAAGGCAGCTGAAAGCCGACAGTCTCCTCAGGGTTGACAGTCATCAGTGGAATCCATCTTCAGCCCTCAGGTGGGCTTAAAGGAAGTCTCCCAAGGCCAGATGCCTACCAGCAGCTACTGGTGGCAATTGCATTTGGGAAGGTTGTTCTTCTCTTAACCCCAAATGCTGTCTTCTCTGGAGTTCTTGGGTGTACTGTTATATCAGGTATAGCAGGAGGGAACAGACTCGGTGGGCAGAGAGGGCAGGGAGAAATGCTTCAGGCTCTACTACTTATAAGCTCTGTGACATCTGGTGACTTCATTAACCTTTCTGGGCCTTAGTTACCGGATCTGTAAATATGAATGGCATTAGTAGCTACCTCCTAGATCTGTTGTGAGGATTAAATGGAACAATACCTGCAAAAGGCTTAGTGCCTGGCACCTAACAAGTGTCAGTAAATGTGAGCAATTGTGGTAGCAATTGTGCTTGTCGTTGTTGTTATTACAATATCTGGTTTCTTCTGCTCCTAAGTTTTTGGTGATTGTCCAGCTATTCTTCAGGAACACTGTGTCCCCCAAGCATGCTGAACTACAGTTTTCTTGATTTTAGAAATAATAGGGATGATCTTTGCAAAACTTATTGTACAGGTAAAGGACCTACAGCCCAGGGCAGTGAAAGGACGTGCCTGGGGTGGGTCTCTCAGTGATTCCACTGCAGTCAGCCCCAGCACCGAGGCTTCTCCTCCAAGATCCTTCCTGCCTCCCCACTCTTCCATTGGGATTTTCCTGCAACCCTCAGTTTCTGAAACTGGACATCCTGGGTTCAAATCCTGATCCTGCCAGTTCTTAACAGGTCATAGGAAAGGTCCTTGACCTCAGCGTGCCCAAGTGTGACCTTGACTACAAAGTGGAGAGAACAACTGTCCTCGCCTAGGATGGGCTTTAAGAGGACAGAGTGAATGGTGTCTGCCGCATGGGAACTGGGGCCAGCCATCCAGGCCCATGACAGTCCACTGAGCCACCCCTGCCTCTCAGATGCGACAAACTTCAGGACACCTTAGCCCCCGGCTCTGCTGACTAGCTGTGCTGCGAGGGCCAGGGCTGGCCCGTCCACCCTGTCCTCTTCAGTGTTTCTAGCACGTGCTCCCTAGCAGCTCCGCTGAGTGGCACAGCCTAATCCTGCCTGCCAGCTTTACAAAATCAATCTAAAACCACTTCAGGAGGGCGGCCGGGATTTAGCAGTCACTTCTAATGGATGAGAAAATGGAGCCCCGTGTCTCCTTGTGTGTGCAGAGTCAGTGACACAGCACCACCTGGGAGCCAGGGGCCACTCCTGGGAACCCCACTCCCGGGAACCCCACTCCCCACACACAGCTCTACCCTCACACTTTCAAGCCTGGAGGCCCCTGGTGAGCTCAGGCCCAGAATCCCACGCTGCAACCCCCAGGACCTCAAGCTGCTGTGACTGTCACACATGGAATGTGCCACAGTCAAAAACCTGCAACGGAGTCCACAGAAATCTCTGTCAGCAGAAAATCCTCCCTCCCTGCAAAAAGCAAGGTGGCAGCGGGCTGACCGGAGGCAACAGGGAAAAAAAAATCCTCCCACAAACACTGCTAATCCCTATTTGATAGAGAGAAGAGGAAGGGCACTCATGGTAAGACACATCAATTAGATTCCCACTCCTGCCCCTGGAAACCTCTGGGACCTGAATATGATCCTTGGGAAAGGCAGATTGGAGGGGTCTTAGCCAACTTGCTGGAATCATTAAAGCAATCACAAGTGGGCATTGGGCTGGAGGTTCCTAAAGAGGAAACCACGGGCCCCAATTCTCCTTACTTCAGCCTCAGCCCTATTTCTTAACCCCCTCTTCTCCAGCAGTGAGCTGACCATCAAGCCTGCACTCCTGTGACCCTGCAGAGGAGGAAGGTACCAGGACTGTAAGGGATAGAGCAGTAGTTCAAGCATTTCTGCTGTTCCAGACGTCCCCTCCCCCTCCCCCTCCCTCCCCCTTCCCCTCCTTGTGGCTGGGACTACAGACGCCGGCCACCACACCTGGCTAATTTTTGTGTTTTTAGTAGAGACAGGGTTTCACCATATTGGCCAGGATAGCCTTGATCTCTTGACCTTGTGATCTACCCACCTTGGCCTCCCAAAGTGCTGGGATTACAGGTGTGAGCCATTGTGCCCGGCCAAGGCTGAAATGTCGTAGGAAAAGATGAGCCTGTCCCCCTCCCCATCCCCCTCCCCCTTTTTCTCTCTGTCACTCAGCTTCAACTTTTGCAGTGGGGTCAGCTGCCTCATTCAGTGACTACTTGCGGAGAGTCCTTACCTGAGCCCCACTCTCCCTTGCCTGTCTCAAGTCCAGGAATCCAGACTCTCTGGGCAACCTCTCAGACAGCATCTCCGTGGAGTGATTTGTGGCCTGTGCAGTTGGGGCAGGGCTACTAAGTATGTTGATGATGACAGACCATGAGGACGTCATGTCACAGCATTACTGAGCATTGAGACAAGAGTGTGGGGCTGTCTAAAGGAAATGGAAACATAGCTGTTTTCAGTCTCATCAGCTCATCTTCTCCTATGACATTTCAGCCTTGGCCAGGCATGGTGGCTCACACTTGTAATCCCAGCACTTTGGGAGGCCGAGGTGGGTAGATCACAAGGTCAAGAGATCAAGACCATCCTGCCCAATATGGTGAAACCCTGTCTCTACTAAAAATACAAAAATTTGCCGGGCGTGGTGGCGTGTGCCTGTAGTCCCAGCTACTCAGGAGGCTGTGGTGGCAGAATCGCTTGAATCTGGGAGGCAGAGGTTGCAGTGAGCCGAGATCGCGCCACTACTCTCCAGCCTGGCGACAGAGCAAGATTCAGTCTCAAAAAAAAAAAAAAATTTAGCCTTACGGCAACAGCCCCAAACTCCACACTGAAGCTGCCTCATCCTGCTCTCCTCCCCTCCGAAAGGAATGCTTGCTCTAGGCTGAGAGTGCAGGTGGCATTTTAGGTGCTTAGGGGTAGCCCTTTGACATGGCATGATTTACTAAACCTGATCCTGGTAACCTCCAGCTCCTCGCCTCCCCCTTCCCTCTCATTTTAATCAGAGAGACTGGATTATGATTTTGCTTAGAAACAATGGTAAGCCTTGTGGCCCCCATATCAAAGTAATCCCCAGGCTTCAGTGGCAAATAAAAAGCAATCTCCAAGGAGGCCTTGAAACGGCAAGGCTTGGGATGTGATCTGCAGTACAAGCTCCTGCCTGGGCATCTCCCAGCACTGAGTACTGTGGGAGATTTGTAAAAGAGAAGAGGGGAGAGAAAAGCCCATGACAACTCAAGAATTGTCTCAGTTTTGTTAGCAAACAAGAGATAAGCAAAACAGTCTCTATAAAATTCAATTAATTGTTTTCTTGCTAATTCATTTAGCCTTGTTTATCATGAAGGCTGAGACATCAAATCTCAGGGGGCAGTGCTTCCTCCCCTCCTACCAAGATGTTGTTGCACAATAAGGAAGCAAGTCATCCTGACCAAGGTCACCTGTCCGTCACATGGCACCTTGAGAGCCACTTCTCCTCAGGAATGGGAGTGAGGGCTGGTCTGAGTCACTCCTCATTCCTCGCTCCTGAGATCGCGTGGTGGTGGCAGCCAGCAGCTGGCTTTCTGCTTTCTGATGCTCAGCTGTCTTCCCTCACCCCGCCTCACCAACCCCCTTGTAATAAAAGACTTTTGCAATTGAAAAGCTAGATCCTCTGTCCATAGAATTTTCTGAGAATATTGTAGCATAGAACCTTTTGCCCAAGGCAGCTGAATGTTAAAGACATTAGTTAATTAAGTCTCAGAATACTGTCATCACTGTGTACTTCCTCTTGGGCCAAGAGACTAAAGAATACAGTGCATCCAGCCAAGGCCAGAGAAAAAGACAGCAGGGAATGAAATTCTCCAGTTCTAATATTCAGTACCTTAAGTCTTATTGAGGACCCCGAAAATGGGGCTACCTTGGGTCAGGTGGCCTATACCCAGGACTTTCTTTGGAAGACCTTGAAACAAACCAGACCCTGCCCCTTCCTAGCTGTGTGACCTTGGGCAAGCATCCCAATTTCTCTGTGCCTCAGTTTCTGCATCTGAAGAATGGAACTCTTAATACCTACTTCATAGAGTTCCTGGAAGAATGATCTATAAAAATACATGTGAAAGTATCATTGAAATATGTGTACCCATGGAGTCGAATGAGACCTCAGAGGGGCAGGTAACTTACTAAGACTTCTTCAGCCGCCCTAACAGCTAGGAAACAGCAACAGGCAATCACTGAAAACTCTAGAGTCATCCAGAGATAAAGGTCACCCTGCAGATAGTATGTGACAGATATACCATTATTTTCAGTCCTCTTCTGTAGGAAACAACAGAAACTCTTTTTATGCATCTTACAACACACACACACACACACACACACACACCCCTACCTCTCTTCAATGGTGGTTAGTAAGTGTCTATAGGTGTTCCTCATCATCGGGTTTTTAGAAGCCTAATTGCTGAAGCCGATGTCTCTCCCTGAAGTAAGCTGATCTGCTCGCTCCAGTGTCCCCTTTTGCTGCTTTGACACCTCCAGAGAGCTGCCTGGTGCCATCCATGGCTCGTGCAAACACTGAGATTATAGGCAACTGACAGTGCAGCCTTTCAAGGTGTGCTAAATGAGAAATGTGCAATTTAGGCAAATCTTTCACATGTTTGAATGAACGATGGCAACTGTGGAGGCTGCCGCCATTGAACGGAAATTGATGTTCTGATTGCTATTTACCTAACAGAAATGAGTTCTGGAAAATCAGCCTCAGCAAAAGGAACAGAGGAGCAGATGGACACAGGAAGAAAGTAAATCCTCTTGAGAAGAGTTTCCCTTTGTTACTTTCACTCTCCTGGTGCATCTTTGCTGGTAGTTCACTTCATGGGTCTTTGCAGGCTATGGCTTAGTAAATCTCATCCAGCCTCCACTTCAGAGCGTGAAGGAACAGAAGCATTAGCAAAAGAGGACAAGGGATGCGCTAGAGAGACACAAGTCTCTCACTGAGAAACGGAGATTTGAGAACAGCAGGAGGTGTGCCTTGAGCAGAGGGTTTTGCGAGGAGAGGAAGCCTGTGACTGTGGCAGAGGAGATACCCTTTGCTTGTTTCAGTGTACTTGTCCCAGTCATACTTGGAAGAGAAGGAAGTGGAATCACAGGGTAAAGGAAGGCCTTTGGAACAGTCCAGCAATTTCCCACTTTTCACAGACCCTGTTCTGGGATACAAAGAGGGCACAATGACCCAGTGAGATGCCAGGTTCTGCCTGGAGACTGGCGGGCTGAGTCCACGTGCATCTCAGGTAAAGCATCTCAGATAAGGGACCCATCTGTCCCTGCTCAGGGAAGCAGGGAAGCAGACAAGCTTTGCTGTGATTACCAACTTAAAAGGCTGTACCTCTCCCACCTCTGTGTGTTTCAAAAGCAAAAGAATCTTCAGCCATCAGCCCTGGCCTCATGCTTCCACTGGGCTCTGGGTCCCTTTGCACTGCCCTCGTTTGATGATGACTGTTTTTATATCTGTCCCTCACATACCAGAAAGAAAAGCACCCCAGCAGAAGCAGGCCTTTATTTTTTAAAAGTGACCCCAATAAATTTCATGTATCATTCGGGCGTCACAAACCCCGAGGGATATTTGTTCATTCTCAACAGGTCTTGGCTTTAGGTGATTGGAGAGAGAGGGAAAAGGGGTTTCATAGACCCCTTTGGAAGTCTGATAAAAGCTACAGATACCAGGGCAGAAAAATGAACACACATGCTAAAAGTTGTATGTAATTTCAGGAAGTTCACACTTTTCTTGAACCTCAGATTAAGAACCCCTACTCCAGTTGTCTCCAAAAGTAGGGAGGTGCCTAGATCTCTGTCACCCGTCCTTGGACCAGGAGGACATTTGTGTAGAATTAGAAAGTCACTGATTCTCCACACGCAGCCCTCTTTGCTTGGGCAAGGTGAGTGACCTCTTTGATGCCTGTCTCTTTGCTGTTTATGGAAACAGTGCTTTTACCTGGTAACGGAGCATGGGGTGTGTGTGTGTGTGTGTGTGTGTGCCGAGAAAGGCATCAAGATAAAAAATCACCCCCTCACCCATCAGATAACAATGAACTCTGATAGAAATTGGTTTTTCTTTTGATTTAGAGCTTTAAAAATCAAAATATAAACTACATTTTCATGGACTGCTTCTTAAAAGCTCTCCAAATGGTTTTATGCTACTATTCAGCATCATCCACATCTACATGCACTGTTGAATACCTACTATAGGGTAATGCCTTTTTCTTGAAGGTTAGTTCCCAAGTGAGCTGTAGAAAAATGTTCATGAAATACCTAAGGGCATTGAGATTTCTGGTCTAGAGGAGAGGATCGCCTAGTGATTTTTTAACTGCCCCTACACCACTTCTCAGAGGAACAGGGATTCAGCAACTCATTTTTTGGCTATAGATTCAGAAGTCATAAAGGTAAGATGCCATGATTTTATTGTTTGTGACCACCCTCCCAAATTCATATATTGAAATCCTAACTCTCAAGGTGATGGTATTAGGAGATATTGCATTTGGGAGGTGATTAGATCATGAGGGTGGAGCCCTCATAAGTCAGATTAATGCCCTTTTAAAAGAGGCCCCAGAGAGATCCTTGGTTCCTTCTGCCATGTGAGGACTCTATGAGAAAATGGTCATCTATGAACCAGGAAACAGGTCCTCACCAGACACCAGATTGCCAGCGCCGTGATCTCAGACATCCAGCCTCCAGAACTGTGAGCAATAAACTTGTGTTAGGCCGGGCACGGTGGCTCATGCCTGTAATCCCAGTACTTTGGAAGGCTGAGGTGGGCATATCACAAGATCAGGAGTTCAAGACCAGCCTGGCCAATATGGTGAAACCCTGTGTCTACTAAAAATATAAAAAAATTAACTGGGCGTGCTGGCACGCTCCTGTAATCCCAGCTACTTGGGAGACTGAGGCAGGAGAATTGCTTGAACCCAGGAGGCAGAGGTTGCAGTGAGCTGAGATTGTGCCACTGCACTCCAGCCTGAGGGACAGAGAGAGACTCAGTCTCAAAAAAAAA